>PVJI01008118.1:0-73210 GCA_004026765.1 Micronycteris hirsuta
TGAATGTTCAAATTCCCCTGTAATCTTGGGCATCAATCATCATATGTGTTGGAATACTGCTGCGTTTTCGCCCCGTTCCTCAGAAAATCAACCAGTGGGTAGGAGGACGTAAACTCTGTTCCTCCTAACTCGCCGCCATCTTCCTCCCTATTTGTATATTCTTTTACTTGCTCATTTATTTTAAAAACATTCATTAAGCACTGTGTGTTAGGCAGTAGAACAAAGATAATGACTTCCCTCAGGGAGCTTACAGTCCAGTAGGTGAGACAGAGAAGTAAATTAAATATTGTAAAAAGAAGTTTCACAGCTATGATCAACACATGTGCATAGTGTAATAAAGAATCATACAGCCCAACCTAGGGAGCTTAATAAGGACTAGGGGGTCTTAACTGATTGAAGGCAAGCTGGTGGTCAGGTGAAAGAGTCACAGAAGGGTCATCCTGGTGGAAAAGGCTGGATGGCCAAAGGTGTAGAGGTAAGGAATGGGAGGGTGCAAGTAGTTTCGTGTTGCTGCGGCACAAAGTGTGAGCCTGGAGGGGAAAAATGAAGCAACAAAGGGAGATGGAATCAGAAGATGCCACAAGCCGTGCTAAAGAGGTTGAGAGTAATCCGATCAACCAGTGGTGTTTAACGGGGCTCCTGGCAAGGACTTAAAACTGCAGGTTTGTGGAAATGCTTTGTGGGGCCAAGCACAATGCTTAGAATTGATTTGAATGTATTTCTCCAATTGGCCACATTCTTCAATGTTCTCCATGGTCTTGTCTTCTGTCTCTCCTCTTCCTGTCCTTCATTTCCCACATGTCCCCTGGCTACTGACACTTAGGTCATCTGTGTTGTACTGTCCACTTGTGGCCTACAGGTGTCTCTCATATAGTTTTTACCAAACATTGTTGCTTAACTGCCCCCTGTACCCCACCCCCCCAAAAAAGACTAATAATTTCGGAAAACAGTGAATGCCAAATCTCTATTTAGTAGGTTTACAATACACAGTTGTACATTAATGCCACTGATAAGATATGCATTAAACATAAAACAACTAATGTTGCTTAACACAGTATTTTCCACACTGATCTGACACGGGATCACCCCTTTTATTAAGTGATTGTCAACTAACATCTGGAACAGCCATTTTCACAGTGTGGTCTGTGGATGCCTGAGTCTGAGATCCTCAAAGGGGTTCTGTGAAGTCAAAGCATTTTATAAGACCAAGGAATCGCTTCCCTTATTCATTCTCATTCTTTTAAGAGTGTACAGTGGAGTGCTACAGAGGCTGTGTGATAAGCACTATTACAACAGATTAAATACAGAGGTGGATATGAGAATCTATTAAGCCAGATATTAAAGAGATTTTCAAAAATGTAAAACAGTGTCACTTTTCTCTCTACTTTAAAAAGAGTGTGTGTTTTTTTAAATAAAACCATACTATGTTAACATGCCAATAGGTTAAAAATCCCTTAGCTTAGATTTCTAATATGCCAAATATTTACAAATACAACTCACATAAACACAAGTTCTTTGCGGTCCTCATTAACTTTTAAGACCATAAAGGAGTCCTGAGGCCAGAGTTTGGACATCGCTGACTTAGCAGAATTACTAGCAATGGATAGTTATTATTTTTGCCCGCCCATCAGCATAGCATCAACTCCTTATATTTTTGATATTTGTACTTTAATTTTCCTTTGGGAATTATTTCTTCTCTCCTGTCATCCCATGAGTTTCAGATTGGGGGAACTCAGTCCTCAGGCTCAAGGGAAAGGCACTTTTGGACTCAGGCCTGGACCAGCCACTTGAATCTAGACCTAACCCAACATTTCAGATACATGATCTACTAAATTGTCACTTGTATCCAAGAGAATCCCTTCTTAATGTGCCAGGGTACCAGAAAATTCAGTCTGAGAAGTGGTCATCTAGTTAGGCGTTGTTCGTAGCTGAGCAACGACATAAACTTGAATCTTCAATTGTGTCCTTAGTCTTGGTATCTCTTAATATATGTTAGTTTAGTGGGGCCTTCACTTAATTATTTTGATTTTACTTACAAATTAACTGATGAATTGATAATGATAAAATATTAATGAGCTCAGTACAAGTCCAACAGGGATGATATAGTAAACAAATAATTACAACAACACAATCATCCTCTGTTTAACGTAGTCCCCTGTTCACTTCCTCTTTGGGTAACTTTACTTAGGGAATAAATACTTTTAATCATTATCTTTGCCCGAGAAATAAGCCTTCTCTGACTCTCCGGAATAGGTTAGACCCCATTAATATCAAGATGTTTTCATTGTGCTTGCACTTTGCCTTCCAAACAGTCATCATGGTTTTAGTTAATAATTTGTTAGGTGATTTGTCCGACATGCTTTTATCCACGCCCCCACCCCACTAGAGTGTAAACTTCATGTTCTATTTTGCCCGCCACGCTGTTTCTAGAGTCCAGCTTAGTGCTTGGTTTACAGTGGGCTGCCACCGATGTATCTGCAGAGTGAACGAATGAATGCATGTATGTCATAACAGGAGAAGTTAAGGGTGCCACACGAGCGTAAAACAAGGTGCGCCTGCCCAAGCTTGGGGAACAGCGGGCTTCTGGAGGAGGGGCATTTAGGCGGAGAGAGGAATGACAGCAGGGGAGTCACCCAGGTATGGGGAGAAGGGAGAGAAGTGTACTACAGCCTGAAGTAGTATTTGGAGCTGATGTGGAAAAGGAGTCTTGAATCAGATTGTGAAGGACCATTTAAGGTTTTTATCTCAAGAGTTTAGACTTTATACTTAGAGGTCATTGAAAGATTGAAAATAGGGAAATGATAGATATTTTGCTTTAAAAAGGAAATCCTAATCAGTGTGCACAGAAAGGTTCAGGGGCAAACAAGACTGGGGGGAGTGGGACCATCAGGGGACGTGACCAGGTAAGAAGCAGTGCGGCTTTGACCGGATGCACAGAAGCTCTCAATCATTTTTTATTCAACATGTATTTACTGTGCGCCCACTGTGTACCAGGCAACAATCTAGGAAATAGGCATATGGTGGTGAATAGTACAAATAAAGTCCTTGAAAATATGAGACTTACATATTAATTTGGGAGTATAGAATGTCAACAAATGGGTATGTAAATACACAGGCAGAAAGGTTTATTACCTTTGAAGGAGCAACAAATAGACTGAAAGTGGAGTTTCCAGTCTAGCCTATGGATACTGGGATGCAATGGGATGGCATCTTTAGGGTAATAAAGGAAAATCACTGCTAAGCAGTAGGAGTGTCACATGAAGGAATCTGTAGAAATGTAATATGTGGTCCCATCCATGGAGCTACTGATTCAAACATAGCTGCACATGACTCAGGCATCTGAGGAACTTCTTGCAATCCGAGTATCAAGAGGTCAAGGAATAAAACCATGACAAAACATTGGGACAAGGTGTCAGGGGCCCCAGTAAAGTCATCGTGGGTTAGTTGTTATAACAAAATCTTTGATCCTGATAAAGGTTTAGAAAAACTTTGAATTACAGAATTGTTTCCCAAAACAAGGACAAGAAGAGGAGGAAAAAAAAACCCTACTTAACAAAATTAACAGAATAGAAAGATGCCCAGGATTGCAAGGACTAGAATTATTTCTATATTAGAGTTTGAATATAAATGTTAAAAGCACTTTTGAATTTGAACAAATCATTTATTTTGTACGGGTGCTCTTTACTCACCCCGGTTGCTCCTTCTCAGTGTGCGCTGAGTTCTCAGTGCTCACTTGAGGTCAACAGCTCTCGTAACTCAGGGATGTGCCGTTGTGATAAATCTTGCTTCTAGAAGTGCCCGTTAGAAAACTATGCAGAAAGAGGACACACCATTAAAAAGCATTAATGAAAACTGGAAACATCCGGTTTATAGGTGTTTAGATTGGCCAGAACCTCCCTTACTTCCTGAAGATGTACGAGAATTTGTCAGCAATGTTCCTATTTTCCTGTTCTCGCCAAGGGGCACAATTCTGAATGGAGACTTTTAAAAAGACCTGGAAAGTATTCTTTAGCAACGAAACTAACGTGTCACTGCATCTCCAGCTTTGCTGACTTCCCTCCTTCCTGATGGACAGTGAGACGAGCCCTCCTGGGACTACCTCTGATCTCCAGGGCTCTGAGGGGAAAGAACTGCCAAGCAGTAGCGGTGGCATACGGTGAACTCTGAAAGAGTGTAATATATGATTCCACATATGGGTCTGAAGCTAAAGGGTCCTACCCCTCTCTCTGTACCTTTTTTTTTTTTTTTATGAAGTCAGAGGTGGTGCCTATGGGCTCTCTGTTGCCACATTCAAAGGCTGCATTGCTCAAAAGCATTGGAGGGTGCTGAAATGGAGATTTGAAAACAGGGGATTCTCCTTTCCTACGTCTGCCAAAATACTAATTAAGAACCTATATTTGGAACCATGATAGAAACTGCCTTCTCAGGATACCCGAGGGTGGTCCTTTCTGAATGTTTTTCCCCAGAGGTGAGGAACGAGGAGGAGAGAGAGATAGGAAGGGCTCTTAGAGGTCACCAAGTCCAACTTTCTAAATCCTGTACGGGAGACTGAGGTTCAGAAATGCAAACTGCCTGAGGAATGCCTGATGTCACCTTTATCCTTAACCAAGACATGCATCTGCATTTGTCCTGGCCCATCTCTCGGACTTCCAAAAAGGCATCTGAAGATGGACAAGTAGTGTGTGTAACCGCTGGAACAACCCACAGCCTCCTCCTCTGAGGGCCCAATGGGGAGGAGACCTTTGAGAAAAGAGAGTAAGAAAGGAGGGCGAAAGGAAGAAGGGGAGCCAGAGGTGGGAGTGGAAGAAGCAGCCTCGCCCAGGGCTGATTGGCTCCCGAGGCCAGCCCTCGCCAGGCGGTTTATAAGAGTTGGGGCGGCCGGGCGCGCTGCCCGCTCGCCCGCTCGCCCAGGAGCAGCGCCTGGCCCTGAGAGCCCCACGTCGAGGCCCGCCTGGCCCAGCGCTGGCTGCCCGTGGAGTGGGCAGATCCGCCGCGGAAGAAGTGAGACGGCGGTGAGCGCGGGAGAGAGCGGGCGGAGCGCCATGCGCCGCGCCAGCCGAGACTACACCAAGTACCTGCGCGGCTCGGAGGAGATGGGCAGCGGCGGCTCCGGCGCCCCCCACGAGGGCCCGCTGCACACCCCGCCGCCGCCCGCCCCGCCCGTGCCGCCGCAGCCCGCAGCCACCTCCCGCTTCATGTTCGTGGCCCTCTTGGGGTTGGGGCTGGGCCAGGTCGTCTGCAGCGTCGCCCTGTTCCTCTACTTCCGAGCGCAGGTGAGTGCTGCTCTCCCCGGGAACGCGCGGGTGGGCGCACCCACCTTATTTCTTTCTCCCGTACTGGAAGGAAACTGAGTCTAGCCTCCCGGCTCGGCTTTCTAGATCTTGCATATTCAGGGGAGAAAAGTGACTCTAAGCAGGGAGCGTCTGCTCGAGGACCGCCGCGGTAGCAAGACCAGGCAAGACGCGCCGGCCTCGGGTCTGTGCGCACGCACCAGGCCTCCCAGCGCTCGGAGGCTGGACTCCCCGGGAGCAGTGCGTTTGAATTTCCCCCGGCGACACAGCATTGGCCGCTCACTTCTGGGAATGACTGCATACTTTCCCCCCATCCATTTCTCACTGGGAGCTAAGAATTAACGTATGACCACTTAGGGAAAAAATGAGCAGCTTCACTTAGGCATCGAGACTTTCTTTCCCTTCCCGCCCACGAGAGGGTTTGGGTGCCTGGGGCTGGCTGCTTTGTGGGTATGCTCCAGGCCGCTGCACTGGTGCTGCCGGCTGCTGCTGGAGCCCCGGGTGGTGATGCCCAAGTCCCCAGGAGGGCCGAATGGTAGAGGACCAGAAAAGCCTGGTGTTGCGACCGACCGCGGCTCCGCTTGCGCGAGGTGAAAAAAAAAGGGAAGGACCCTCATGCCTCCCCACTAAGGTGCGCAGAGGAAGGAAGCAAGGTGTGTGTAATGGTGAAGTTCTCTCCCGTGACACAGCCTCGATACAATCTAGCAAATAACCAACCTTTTACCAGATGAGGAAGGCAGCTTGGGAACTGCAGAAAGATAGAAAGGAAGGGGTAAATTTGTAATACTATGCTTTCTGGTGGTTTACGCTCTTGTGTTTTCTTGGAAATTGCAGTGCAGTCGGTTGGATTCATTCAAATATTCTTGTCTGGTGCTGTGAACTCTTTTCTCAGAGGAAGTGGAGGGCTGACTGTGCATTTTTTTTTTTTTATGGGAAAAGAGAGTTGGGTTTGGACTTCACTGGTTTTCAGATTCAAAGGTGATTACTAAACCCAACTAGATGCATCAAAACATGGCGTTGCTGGGGTTGCCAGGGTTTTTGACATATGCGAGTCTTGAACTGCATTACTTGACATCACAGGCTTTTTGTTACATTTTCATTGTCCACTAGTTTGCGATTTGTAGACCTAGTTTTATAATCTACTTAAAACAGGGTAGAAATAATATGAGCAATACTTTAGAAAGTTTGTATTTGCACAGTAATAAAAACAATCTATTGAGAAATTTTTTTTCTAAAAATCCTTTGAGTGGTTTACTTGCAACACAAATCCATATGAAAGTGCTGAAATGTTTTTCTTCCATGGGAGTACGCTGCCGTCAGGAATGAGTGGCTTACCCGTTTTTCCAGCCAGCATGTTGTTTTCCTCCCATTTAAAGCTTGCGTACTAAGTGCCTGCATTGCACAGGGCACTACCGAGGGCTATGGAATATGAGTTAAGAATCATTTATTCAACATACAATCTAAACTGCCTGTGTGCTTGGCATGGTGCCAGCTAATGGAAAAGCCTACGACAAAACACTTAAAATTCTTAGTCAAACAAGACAGCTGCATTCAGAAGAGGGCCAGAAGGTGAACTGGTTCACTACCTGTTATCTTTCCTGACACCTTCGGTATCGGACATCTTCATAGCAGTGATAGTGAAGTGAGTGTTCGGCATTGAGAGAGCAGCAGGGAATAAATGAGTTCTGGGGACCAGGAGCAGCTTACAGTGGCAGGAACCACGGAAATCAATGTGGCCACATAGGAAAGAGTGACCTGCTTGGCTCTTATTACAGCTTCTTGGTAGAAATTCTCAATATTAACTGTCTGGTGGGATGAGAGGTATAGCCTTCTGATGATCGCCTGTCATAACTTAGGAGTCTTGATGTCACATGGATAATAGTGAAACTCCCTAAACCCCTTTTCCAAAGTAGACATGTTCGTCAGCCTACCTACAGAATTTTTATTTAGAGAATGTAACATCATGATATTTCTGGGTACAATTTTCCTAAATGACATGAAGAGTGGATTTTTCTAAGACATGCAAAATACAGGGTCTGGCATAAATAATGCCCCTTTTATTACAAAATCATAAGCGTGTAATTCTGTACCAGAACAATATCATACTCAAGCCATAGGATATTTCAGGTGAGATAGTCAAGTTAAAACTATAAGCTTTTACACCCATATTATTACCCTACCACCCTACCAACCACGCTCAAGCAGGCCTTACTGCTGCTGGACCCTGTGTATTCGCCATTAGTCTGAATCCAGTTTTGTGCTGCACTTGTGAACGGTCATCTCCTTCAGTAAAGAAGTAATATTGGGAGCGATGTGTTCATAAGAATACACCACTAGATCTGGTTGCATTTTATTAAAAGTGACATCTAAGTTTGATACCTGGAAGAGGCCTAATGATTTAGGGGTACGTTTTGAAGTAGTTATCAACGCAATGCTATGAAGTCTGGATTTTGTTTCAGAATAACGGTGGAGAGGGTGAGGGAAGGGAAGTGGTTATTAGAGATGAAACAAGATTGGTCGTGCCTTGGCAACTGTTGAAGCTCATGATGTGTAGGTGGGAGTTCACTCTACATTTTACCCCAGTTTTATATGTGCTGGAGGCCTTCTTTCAAAGTTCTAGCTAAGATAACAAACTCAGTTTGACCTGTCACTAATTTAACATTTTAACTTTCCTCCACTCTATTGGATTAGAACTTGGTACCAAATAAGAGATAATTTTTTTTACTTCCACTGAAGTTGTGGTTCAACTATTATTGTACTTGGGGTTTCTGAATACATTTGAGTTAGAATGAAATCATCTAGTATCAGGTAACATTGCACTTTACTAGAAAAAGAGGCCACTTTTATTGTTTTTGTTTAAAGCAATAGAGGGGAAGCCTCTATTTAACTTAGTTTTAAATGCATTTAGAAGAATGCACAGAATGGTATAAGAATTAGTGATTTAAATTTTTTTCTTCTCAATTTATATTTGAATAGTTAAAAATGAATCAGCCTCCTTAATGTTTGCAGATCGCAGTGCTTAGATTAAGAAAAAAAGGTATTAGATCCAGTGTAAATTGGCGTTCCCCCCACCAGCCTTGCCAAAGAAAAAATAGCATGTGGCTTGTGCTATATACTTACCACATAGTATTCATACTTTGGTTTACAAAAAAAATTTTTTTTTCAGAAAGTTGCTTGTAAAATATATGCTCACTTTTAAAACATCCCTACAACCATATTCAAAGTTTAGAGATAAGCTTTGCATAAAACTCAATCTCTGTTGCCCTTTCAACTCCTTCCCCCGACCCCACAGTGTGCAGGCCAACCCTGGCTGCTTGCTACCCAAACAGGAGAGCAGTCACGACTGAAAATCTGATGTAGAGGTGCGCAGGCTGCCTATGTTTAAAAACAGATAAGGAAGTAGCACAAATGTCAAGCATCCTGCCTCATTTAACCCTACAAATGATTAAATTGCAGGGAAGTTTTGTTTTTCATTCTTTTTTTTTTAAACAACTGAGTTTATTTTACATGAACTACATCATCTGATAAATGCATTAAAAATGTCCATTTTAAATCAGATAGTCAAGTTTTATTTAATCTTTTCAGACATTTCTAAGTACAATGAATTCATCTGTAACTAAGCTTATGGTGATTTTTTTAATTAATTTCTGTGTTTCTCTGTTGAGTGTAAGTTCCATGAGGGGAGGGTTGTCTGTTTTGTTCACTACTTAATTTGCAGCTTCTAGTCCAGTAGCTGGCTTGTTTAATTTACTGAAAACCTTTTCAAATGCTTCGCAACACTAGAAATATATCCATTTTTAATTTGTACTATGTGAATTATCTAATTAGTGACTAAAATAGACTAAAAAGTATCATTTTTTAGTCATGTGGATTCTCTGTCTAGACTCCCTTGTTAGGAGGAGATAGGTTGTGGGGTAGGAGATACATTCCGAAACAGTGATTCTCAACTGTGCATTAAAAAAAAAAAATTATTGTTGTTCAAGTACAGTTGTCTTCATTTTACCCCCACCACTACCCCACACCCCCTGCCTCACCCATCCCCACCTCCCATCCTCTATCCTACCCCCTTTGGCTTTGTCCATGTGTCCTTTATAATACATGTCCTTGATGACCCTTCCCCCTTTTCCCCCGTTACCCCCTTCCCCTCTGGTTACTGTCAGTTTGTTCTTCATTTCGGTGTCTCTGGTTATATTTTCCTTGTCTGTATGTTTTGTTGATTAGGTTCCACTTTTATGGGTGATATCATATGGTATTTGTCTTTCACTGCCTGGCTTATTTCACTTAGCATAATGCTCTCCAGATCCATCCATGCTGTCACAAAGGGTAGGAGCTCCTCCTTTCTTTCTGCTGTGTAGTATTCCATTGTGCAAATGTACCATAGTTTTTTGATCCGCTTATTTACCCATGAGCACTTAGGGTGTTTCCAGCACTTGGCTATTGTAAATTGTGCTGCTATGAACATTGGGGTGCATAGGTTCTTTTGAATTGGTGATTCAGGATTCTTAGGGTATAATCCCGGCAGTGGAATTGCCAGGTCAAAAGGTATCAACTGCACATTTGAAACACTCGTAGAGGGATTCAGTTCTCCCCTTCCCTTAGGGATGTTGATTAAATTGGTGGGGAGATTCTGGCATGATCTTTTTTTTTTTCCTGAGGGAGAGGACAAAATCTTTGCATTATAGTTCTTTGCATCAAATCATTGACCATTATTAAGTTCTGCATATTTTGGTACTAATTGGTGTTACTTGTTAAAATATTTTAAAATTGGTGTCCAAGGAAATTTGAAGTCACTTTAATAGTAGAAATCTACATTTGTATATTTGACATTTAAAAGCATTACTTGTAAACTTTAATGTGAATCAGAATCACCTGGGATCTAGTAAGAATGCAGATTTCTAGGCAGTGAGTGGGGGTGGGGAGCTATGATTCTGCATTCATTCCTAACAAGCTTCCCCTGGGCTGCTAATGCTGCAGGTGTTTGGGCTACACTTTCAGTAGTGGGAGTGCGTGGGACTGCTGTTTCTGTAAGAACGATGCTTAGTAGGACTTGAGCTGAACCCACTTTAAAGTCCCCAGGCATTTCCCCATTGACACCATATTGTTCCTTTAGCTCAGCGTTTTTCTGGTGGTGAGCTACCAAGGCCCTTACATGAATCTTCTTTCCTGAGGTCTGAACTCAGTAACCCTTCATATCAGTTGCCCAGGCTTCTCTGCTTTTGTGGGAAACTTATTGGCATAAATGAATTTTTTAAAACATGTGATTGAAAGCTTTCCTTATATCAAATCTCAAATATTCTGATGCATAATAATTATTTTAAACAAAATATAAAAGTAATATGGATTGCAAGTACTTTTGCTTTATGAGTAATATCTTTTCCATGATTATAGATAATCCTTATATTTTGCAAGACTGGAATAATAAAATTTATATTAGTGGATGCACATTTGTTGAAAAGGTATCATTCCATCTTGAGAATTTTAGATATGGATAAGATATTTTCCAGTTTATATCCGATAGTTATTTAATAAATTTGAACATCTTTCTGATTACTTTTAAAAGAGATAATTAAACCTGAGAATAGGGACTTGGTATTATTGGCTGAGCTTTGGTTACTGTAAACTTATGTAATTTTTCCTTTTTATTTTTTTTGTCTAGTCTGTATCTACTAATAAGTAAATGTACATGAAGTACCTTGAATTTTTTAAATAAACGGACAACAAATTAAACTATTATGATTAAAACAATTAATAGCTAATTACCTCTACCCTTAGTTTGCAATCGAAGCCATACAGAGGCGTGTCAGAGCCCTGGAAGGAGCAGGCAGAGGGTTTTAAGAAACTAGTAATACTAATGCAGGGGTATCACTCTCATTTTCACTGGGGGCCACATCAACCTTGCGGTTGCCTTCAAAGGGCTGAATGTAATTTCGACTCCTTAACAGTTACGGAGTAGTTACATTTATACAGCCCTAAAATTATTTCGGCCCTTTGATTTGCACTGACCAAATGTGATTTCCTTGATGCCCCCCCCCCCAGGACTTCCACCTTGTTGGGCAATTTTGACAATTTCACCATGAATCCACATGTATGCTTGTGTTGAGGATGATAGTTAGCTACTCATAAAAATAAATTAGAAGTCAATGTTTTTACCAATTTGAGGGTAATTGTATTAACTATTAATTGTTGGGGACATAAAACTCTTGCAAAAATGTATTTTTTTGTTCTTAAGGCACATTTTATTAAGTAGAGAAAAATTAATGTTAAACATTCTAATGTCCTTATATCTTTGTTTCTCAGATGGACCCTAATAGAATATCAGAAGATGACACTCACTGCATTAATAGAATTTTAAAACTCCATGAAAATGCAGATTTACAAGACACCAGTCTGGAGAGTCCAGACACGAGATTAATACCTGATTCGTGTAAGAGAATTAAACAGGCCTTTCAAGCAGCTGTGGGAAAGGTGAGTCCGTGTTGAGGTTATAAGTCAAGGGCCCTCATCGATTCCACTAATAATGAAATTAAAGTAGTCTAAGTGCTGCTGATTTTGTTCTTTTTTATTTTAAGCATTTGTAAAAGAGCTAAAGAGGCTTAATAGATCAGCAGAATTATTTTGAAGTTGTTGGTTGAATATGGCGATCAGAGACATTCATGTTTATGGAAATAGTCTTTTCTTTTTTTTCTTTTTTCTCTCTTCCCCTTTTCTCCTCCTTCTCTTCCTCCTCCTTTTCCTCCTCCTCCTCCTTCTTCTTCCTTCTTGAGTCAGTGGGTCGGTCAGTTTGCTAGTTTTAATTTCCTGCCATAGAAGCATTCCTTCACTTCAGAGGACTCTGCTAGCTATTGCCTTTATATTTGGTTTTGTAATGGTAGGATCTCCTGTTCTACATCTGTTGATCCAGGGTTCTTTTGAGAATAATTGTCAGTGGTCCATTGTTGTCATTTATGGTGAGGAGCTAAGCAAACAGAAGAGGACATGATGTGATGGGCGAGATATTCTGTGTCCATTTTTTCATTTTCTGGGAGAGCTGGGTGAGAAGAGAGGAAATGGGGACAGGGAAGACCAGTGGCTTCTGTTATGCTGACAGTTCCAGTGAGAAACACCGTAGTAACTGCATGCTTTACTCTTCTGGGCAAGGTCGCTTGAGGATCCATCAGCCTTGGAATTATTTTGCTGACCGACTGGGTAAAGCCCGGTGACCAGTACCTGCGCACCTGCATGGGTTCTTGCATCCACGCTTATATCTGAGCCTCTAGTTTGCAACTCCCTGAGCTGTCGCTGATCATCTTGCAGTAAATCCCAAAGTTTTCAAATTCCTTAAATCTAAGTTAAATTTGAATTGAGTTTATTTTTGAAATCTACATGTAGTAATAGTATTTTTTAAAGAGAGGATTTGGGTTAAAGGCAGGGAGCTAAAACTGTTTGTATAACCCTTAAAGTTGAGATAGCACCAATTTTCAACTGACTTTATCATTTGAACCATCACAAAGAACAAAATGTTGATTAAGAAATGAAACACAATTGTCATAGATTCTAGTTGCATCTTAGTCTTTTAGATTACATTTAAAATGTTAAAAAAAGTGCATAATGGAGTCAGAGTGCAGATCGCTCTTGTATCTATGACAACATATTGCTTGTAAGTATTAAATTTTCATTATAATTAATGTGTAGGTGCTTAGCTTCATGCAGTAGATGCATATTTTAAAATGTGGGTTTAAACTCAATCTTGTTTTCTTACATTATAATTTTTGAGGTGTAGCAATAGCAGTTCTGCTAGTCTATTCATTTTCGTTTTGTTTTATGCTTCATTTTCATTGATCTGCTTTTTATTCTATTTCCCCAATATTTATTAATCTCTCTGCAAACAATTATTTATGTGTACTAGAGGTAATCTATTATTTCAAAACTGAACCCCTGATTTAGGCAATTCTGGTTAGGTAAGTGGTTATTTCCTAGTTTTCTGTTTAGATGGACCCAGGTTGTACATTATTACAATAAGGGAAAACTTTTTAATTCCACTGGCTTGGCCTTAAAAACTATTGTTTTTGTTTCTTCTGAAAAAGTAAGTATGCAAGTCAGCCCACGTGATTTTGAAAATAAATAATGTTAGGAAGAATAGATACCATTGGCATTTATCTGAGAATGGAAGAATGGTTCATCCTAACAGGCCACAGGTGAAAAACATTATCATGTCATAAATACTAAGAAGTGATTGACAAAATTTTTCTTTTATTTATGGTGTTTAAAATGCATTAGGAAATAAAACTAGTTGGATTCTTAATGTTATCTGAAATTGCTCAAACTGAAAGTTACCATATGGTGAAAAATAGAGGCATTTCTGTTAAAGTGAGGAGCACAGCAAAGATGCCCAGTATCTCTGTGTGATTTATCACTCAGAGTGCACTCGCTAGTGTAAGTACACAGAAGAATGCAATATGAAACTATATGTGTGGAGAAGGCAGAATCTGTATGTCATGTGATTATATTCTTCGGAGAATCAAAAGGAACCGAAAGGCTACATGCAAAATAAAATGGTTTACAAAAGTGAATATTCACTGGCTCCCCTCATCTCAAACAATAATTAGAAAATATAAATGACAGTCCATTCATAACTTTAAAATATTCCCTAAAATGAACTTAAAAAGGTGCAAAGCTTTCCTATAAAACTAGGAAACTCTAGAGTAGCTTTTAAATTGGATTGGTGAATGTCAACAAGTAACTATGCAAAGTCAAAATCCATGAAAGACAACACCGACCTTAGAGGAGAGCATACTGTGTGTGTGTGTGTGTGGGCATAGTTTGAATTATTCAAAAATGGTTCTGGGACTGTTTATTTACAATTTTCAATAAATTTATAATGTATTTAATAAATTTAATATTTATTAAAGAGCAATAATCCCAGGTGGAGAGAGTGCTCAGTAGCAAACGCAGCTCCCTGGCAGTCATGCAACACTTCCTGTGGCTTCAGTGGACTTTTCCGCCCTTACCTGCCCCATCAGAACGTGCCTGTTCAGTGTCCCATTTCCTCTGAGCTTTCTAAGTGACTGCCAAGATAGTACATAAGCCAGTTTGTGCTTAAAGATGTTGATGAGCAATAATGACAGAACTTTTACTATTTTAGGAGTCTTTTGGAGACATGGTACCTCATTTGAAATGAGTAATGTTAATTATAAGAGATTCAGTACCTGGCAAGCCAGGAGAAAGATTTGTGGGCAGACGAGAATAGTGAACTCCCTTTATTAAAGATACATGGTCTTAATGGTACTGATAGGGTAGTATGACTCACAAAATGCATAGAACTTTATTTTATTAGTTTCACATTTATTTTGGTAGTGATACAGGACTTTACATATTAATCACAGGTAATGTTATTACACAGGTAATTCTTCTTCAAGAATAAGGACTATCACGGCCTATCAGTGTGTGTTTGGAGGTAGAAGATTTCTTCCTGCAGACAAGAGGGTCTTTAGGAAGGAGACTAGCACTATTCATACCTTATCATTAGACTCAACCAGAGTTTGTTAAGTTCACATACTGTGCTAGGCACTTTGCCATCATGTGTCCTGTGCCTAGTGATTCACGCTTCTCTTACCCTTGCCAAATAATGATTTTCCAAATGTGTTATCCTTTGATAAGGATTATTAGTTAATGCGACATTCTATACGTCTTGCCAAAAGTAATCAGATTTCTCATTTCTTTTGCCAATGCTGAAAATAGGATGTTTGTATCAGGCATTTATAAGTAGGTTTATGTCTTAATTTTAGTTCTAATATAGATATTGAGTGAACCCATGGAGCAAAATTATATGTGTGGCTGCAATCATTATTGAGAGATCAACCCATCTAGTGGTAACAAATGCTAGACATAAGCACAATATCACATTGTATGTGTGCAAAAAGTGGTGTTTATCCAGCCCGTCTTTGGTCAGACAAGTAATGCTGTTTTTTCCCCCTTTTTTGTTTGTGGCTGGGTTTTCTTGGCTTTTTTCCCCTTTAGCACAGAACTCCAAAGCCTCTTTGTGATCCAGCCCTACCAACCACAATTTTCAAAGTCTGTCATAACAGTCTACGGCAATAAAGGAAACACTAGTACAAATATGGTGTCCGATTTATAAAGCGATTCTTGTTTCCAGCCTTGGCAGCCTCTGTGGCTTCTGCCAGCCCAGGAGCAGAGCGGTGGCTCAGGCCTGAGCAGGACCCTGCCCCACGTGGGCAGGGTGGGCACCTGGCTCTCAGACGTCCTGGCCAGTCTCAGTGGAAAGCCATCTGTTTAGGCACTAAAAGTACATTCTGAGAACTTGGGACTTTGACTCTGTTTGATTACAGTATGACAGATTATTGATTTCACTTTGAATATCCTTTGTGAAGAACTTCCTAAAACTTACTTTCAAATATACTTGAAAGAACAATATGTAAGAGAGGATCAATATACTAGTTACACAAGCCCTTTGCTCTTCAAAGTGAGATGTTCAGTGTATTCAAGATGATCCCCTAGGACATGAGAAAGAAGCTGTATGTGTATTTTTTAGTATTAGCTTTTTAAATTTTTTAATTTTTTAAAATCTTTTCTTTTTCTTTTTTAAAAATATTTTATTTATTTCTTTTTAGAGAGGGGAAGGGAGGAAGAAAGAGAGGGAGAGAAATATCAATGTATGGTTGCATCTCTCATGCCCCCTACTGGGGACATGGCCTTTACACAGGCATGTGCCCTGACTGGGAATCAAACTGGTGACCCTTTGGTTTGCAGGTCAACGCTCAATCCACTGAACCACACCACCCAGGGCTAGTATTAGCTTTTTTTAGAAGCTATGTTTTTGTGACTGTTTTATAATGTACCTAATACACAAGGGTGGGAAAAAAGTAGATTTACAGTTGTTTGTGTGGAAAAATAGTTAATAAATAAATAATAAAATACAAGAACTGTATACCTACTTTTGCCCACTCCTGTACAGGCTTTTTTAAAAATTTGTATTTAAATAAATAAACATGTAAGTTAAGGAATATTAATTTTTATCCTGAAAGAGCTGCATGATCAAAAATATTTAGCAGTCATGGAATGAAGCCACATGCTCCATCAGGACAGGAACCACAGCCATTTTGCTCCTGCTTCTCCCATCGCACCTAATTCAGTTTCAAGAATGAAGGGAAGGAGCAAATAAGTGTTTGATGACTTACTGAATTCTGTAAACTAATATTTTGAAATAAAAAATAGACATTAGTAGACAACTTATAAAGCCATTCGAATGTCATAAAGCCATTTCTCATTTATCTGAAAATCCTTCTAATGTTACAGTTGATAATTATTGATATTATAACCTGAGGCAATAATGAAGGTTAATTTTTTTGCAAATTATCTTCATCCTGATTTCACTTTTAGTCACATTTTTCTCAGGTCTCTTCACTTCCTCATAGCCCGTAAACTATACAGAACCAGGCCTACCATGTGAACTAAAAACATAGCTCTGTCTCCTTTTAGGAGTACGATTTTATAAAATTCTCCGATTTCACTCCAGGATATGAAAACCAATGATGATAACAACTACCAATAAGTTATCTTGTTGGCATATTCTTTATTAACTATGGTTAACCTTTGAACAACACAGGTTTGAACTGTGCAGGTCCACATGTATGTGAATATTTTTCAGATAAACACTGTAAGTGTTTCTTCTCTTCCTTAATGTTTTCTTTTTTTGAAGTGTATTATATTGATTATGCTATTAAAATTGTCCCATTTTTTTCTCCCCTTTATCCCCCTCCTCCTACCAGCATTGCCTCCCCCTTAGTTCATGTCTACGGGTTGTACATATAAATTCTTTGGCTTCTCCATTTCCCATACTATTCCTAACCTCCCCCTGTCTATTTTGTACCTACCATTTATGCTTCTTACTCGTTATACCTTTTCCTCCATTCTCCACCCTCCATCTCCTCCTTGCTGATAACCATCCATATGATCTCCATTTCTGTGATTCTGTTCCTGTTCTAGTTGTTTGATTAGTTTGTTTTTGTTTTTTTAGGTTCAGTTGTTGATAGTTGTGAGTTTGTTGTCATTTTAATGTTCATAGTTTTGATCTTCTTTTTCCTAGATAAGTCCCTTTAACATCTCATATAATAAGGGTTTAGTGATGATAAACTCCTTTAACTTTACCTTATCTGGGAAGCACTTTATCTGCCCTTGCATTCTAAATCATATTGCTGGATGGAGTAATCTTGGGTGTAGGTCCTTGCCTTTCATGACTTGGAATACTTTTTGCCAGCCCCTTCTTCCCTGCAAGGTTCCTTTTGAGAAGTCAGCTGATAGCCTTATGGGAACTCCTCTGTAGGTAACTGTCTCCTTTTCTCTTGCTGCTTTTAAGATTCTCTTCTTGTCTTTATTCTTGGCTAATGTAATTATGATGTGCCTTGGTGTGTGCTTCTTTGGGTCCATTTTCTTTGGGACTCTCTGGGCATCCTGGACTTCTGGAAGTCTATTTCCCTTGCCAGATCAGGGAAGTTCTCCTTCATTATATTTTCAAATAAGTTTTCAATTTATTTCTGTTGTTCTTCTCCTTCAGGCACCCCTACGATTCAGATGTTGGAATGTTTAAAGTTGTCCCAGATGTTCCTAAGCCTCTCCTCATTTTTTTGAATTCTTGTTTCTTCATTCTGTTCTGGTGGAATATTTATTTCTTCCTTATGCTCCAATTTATTGATTTGAGTCCTGGTTTCCTTCTCTTCATTGTTGGTTCCCTGTGCATTTTTCTTTATTTCACTCTGCATAGCCATAATTTTTTCCTCTATTTTGTGACTATATCCAACCATTTCTGTGAGCATCCTGATTACCAGTGTTTTGAACTGTGCATCTGATGGGTTGGCTATCTCTTCATTACTTTGTTGTTTTTCTGAAGTTTTGATCTGTTCTTTCATTTGGGCCATATTTCTTTGCCTTGGTGCACCTGTTATGTTTTAAGGGGTGGAACCTTAGGTATTTGCCAGGGCGGGGCAACCCAGATCACTGCACTGTGGCACCGTATGTGGGGGAGTTGTCTTAGAGGAAACAATGACACTTGCTCAGCTCTTGGTCGGCTTTCAGTCACTTCCTTTGCTACCCACAAGCAGATTGGGACCTTCTAGTGCTGATTCCGGGGTGGGTGGGTTTGTGTGCATTCTAGGACCCTGTGGGTCTCTCCAACAAACTCTCCTGTGAGTCTGGGAGTTTATCCTTCTGCCTCAACCCCCACAGTTTTTTCAATCAAAGGTTTTGAGACTTTATTTCCCTGTGCTGGAACCTTGGGTTGAGAGATTTATTTCACTCTCAAGTTGTTCTTCCCAGTTTATCCACATGCACATGGGACTGCCTGCCACCGCCTACCATGGGTTCTCTGCACCTCGGCTGCCCATCTCTGCCCCTTCTACCAGTCCGGATGAATGTTTGTTCTTCATCTCCTTGATTCTTGGACTTCCATACAGTTCAATTTTCTGGCAGTTCTTGTTTTTGTTTTGTTTTTTTTTTAATTTGTTGTTGTCCTTCTTTTGGTTGTGCAAGGAGGCAAAGTATATCTACCTATACATCCATCTTGGCTGCTGATTTTCTCAATAATGTTTTCTTTTCTCTAGCTTACTTTGTTGTAAGAATATAATGCAGATAACTTGCAAAATATGTTAATCAACTCTTTTTGTTATTAGTAAGTTTCATTAACCTACATTAACAGTAGGCTATTAGTAAAGTTTTGGGGGCTGGTTCCCCAAACCCCCGCTTTTGAAGGATCACCCATATTTTCTGGAATAAGTAAGCCTGGGAGCCTCCAAATACTTACTGGAAAATGAGGAATAACACCAGAGAGTCGTCATTTTTGAACAATTAAATCTTACTTGAATTTTTTTTTTCTTATTTCCTTGAGATCAGTACATACTGAACCTTGTGTCCTACAGAATTCAAAATGTGAATACAAACTATCCCCTGATAGTAAGAACTTCATCCCCAAAGATTCACATGCTTTTATCCTCAATGAAGTATTCACTGTTATTGCTACAGACTATGCTGCTGTAACGAAGAGACCCATCATTCAGTGAACTCAATAAAAGAGAAGTGTTTTCTTTTGCATGTGATAATCTGGAGGGGAGCAGTTTAGGGCTAGTGGGAAGGCTTTTCCGTCCTCAACAGGTGCCTTCTATCTCTGGGACCAAGCCCTTTATTCGTTGTCATTTCCAGACAGAGGAAAGGGAGGGAAGAAGAAAAACTGAGGGCAGTACCTGGGAAGTGACACATGCTCACCTCTGGTAGTAAGTATGCTATTGGGGGAACTTATGCAGAAGACCACGCCCTGCTGCCAGGGCGGCTACACAATGTTGTCTCTGGTTGAGTGGCAATTGCCCAACAAAGCTTGAGAAAGGGGATTTCCTGTAACTAGTTGGAAAAAAAGGAGAGAGTGGATTATAGGGGACAATGGGTAGTCTCTAGTACTCACTAAACCCTATCTAGGCAGGAAAATGAGGTCACTATGTGAGCAAGAGTTAATTAATTCTGTGAATACACAAATCCATGAAAAATTTGAATGGTCAAGATTTTATTTTCTAAAGTTTAAAATACTTTAGAAATATTTAAATTACAGGAAAGAGAAATTTAAAAGTGAATTTAATACCATGCAGCTTTTTGAGGAACGTTCAAAAGTCTGTTTAGTCATATGCCTCTGTGACCTTTGAATAAAACTGGATCATCATCTGAAGTTTTTAGTAGGTTTTGTGGATTCAAGAACATTAATTTAAAACCAGAAATTTCATCAAAGTGTTCATTTTTTCTACATATAAAGCTGATTCATTTAGAATTCCTATGTCAGTTATTACAAGAAACCTATTTCCATTTTTAAAACTAAAGTACATGGAGAATTAAATAGAATTTGAATAGATCTTAGCTGCTTATGAAATCATAATCATTAGAGTTGTTATATAGACATTATTTCTTATTTGCTTCTTAGTAAGTGCATGCACATTCCCCCAAAAACAAGGGGCAAAAATTAAGCTCCATTCATCATCTCTTTGCCTTTGTGTGTAAGAGCATGTGTCCCAAGAAAGTTTCTTGTAAACCCACAAGGGAACTTCAGGTTGGGGCACTGATGTTCCCAAATCAAGATGTTAGTCATGTAGTGGTTTTCCAATGGGATTTCATCTCTGTTTGCCATAACAGTTTTGGGAACTGCAATTCAATCAACCCCAGTCATATCTAGCATTTATAAAAGCTGTCTTTGTGGGAAAGCTGAGGTAAGACCCACAGAATTTTCCTATAACTTCAAGGCCATGCACTGCCTTTGCCCACCCATGTATTGGCTGTAATGTACTCAACTCAGGGGAGACCTGGGACAAAAGGTAGGGTGGTCTGCAAGAGGGAAATAACCAGTGAGTGGTGTCATCAGAGGTGGGCTATCTTCGTGCTAGAAGTACTCGAGGATGGAAGAAAAGACATTCTAGATCGATGTTTTTAAAGAAACAGAGAAGGGAAAGGCCATGCCGGAAAGTGGAGCATCTAATTACAAGACCTGGAATTTTGGGCTCAGATTTCAGCAGCAAACAAAGCGGAGGGTTCTGGCTTACAGCAGAGGGTGGTGAAGCAGAGGCTGGACGCTCCACCAGCAGTGGCTCATCCTCAGGGACGTACAGCCTGAGGAATTGTAGAGAAGGGTACCCAAGGCAGTGTTCCCACACCTGCTGATCCTCATCACCTGGGGTCCTTGTTTAAATAAATAAATAACTCCCACATCTGTCACAAATACTCTGATTTGGTAGTTTAGGACTAGGCTCCATGATTTTGGAAATCCTCTCCCGGTAGGGCTGTTCTGTCTTTACAGGAGGGCTTCGTATAGCACCTGGCACTGAGAAGGTGTGTAAGCATCCTAAGGAAAGGTGGCAGCCACTGGAGGACAGGGAAGCCACTACTGAATGAAGTGACTATGGCTGAGAAGTGGGATCAGGCCTGTGTGGTGTAAAAAGGTAGGCTGAGACATTGCAGGGAGCAGTCTGTATCCGAGATGAGCAGATGACAAAAGGTTTGATTGAACTTTTTTGAGATTTGGGGTCTGGGAGAGTTTCACTCCCACATAGTTTCCTCGTCGCTAGGGTGCTACCCCATCCCTCGATCTTCATCCTTCAAGAACACTAGGTGGAGGTGGTGGTGGTAGTTGTAGTAGTCATAGCAGTGGCAGTAACAGTACTAAAAATAATGCTATCATTATAATTTTTGTTTAGACTGTAAGGCTCATACTCATCAGAAAGTTTTGGGGACCTCAGAGTCTCTCCTCCGCAGTACTTCCCATCTGATCCACCCTTCCACGATGGAGGACCGTACCGTCATCCCCATCACCCTAAACCGGAAGCCAGAAGACAGTCTTACACTCTTACTCCCTAACTTTTCACCCCACCCCCATTCTGTGAATTCTACCTTTTCCCAAAACCTTTAACTACTTCTCTCTACTCTATGCTACTACTGCTGTCTCCTTAATATAGGTGTCACCACCATTTCTTGCCTGGGTCAGTGCAGTGACTACTCTGTCTGTGGTTTCACAGCCTCTAGTTCACTTATTCATAGCTGAGTGACTTCTAAAATGCAAATCTGAACATGTCATTTTCTTTGTTGCTTAAAAAATTCTTTGGTGAACCCTGGAGTCGTCAGGCTGAGGTCTGAGCTGCTGAACGTGGACCACAAAGTCCTGTGTGTTCCATGTTCCAGCCCGAGTCTCCGGACTCACTGCCTGTGCCCCATCTCGTTACCCTGCCTCTCTGTGCTCAGTGGCCGCACCAATGTGAAGTGCCGGCCCCTCCCAAGCCTGGCTGTGACCCTGGGAACACGGCATCCTGAGCACCCCATGGGACTCCTGGTCCCTGGCAGCCACCACTGGATTTTATGGAATGGAATGGATGGGTGAATGCATTACAGGTTTCTTTGTGTGGTCCTTTCTATGCCATTCCAGGCCATTCTTTGTAATTAGTTTCCTAATTGTCTTTCAAAATTCAGTTCGGGCATTACTTCTGGAAGGAGGCCCACACTGATGCCTGCCTGCCCACCTTCGGGGTTAGCAGCCCCTGCTGTGCATATGCAGGGCTTCTTGTATTCACCCCTTCACTGCACCCGGTGTACGAGTCTGACATTGCGGGGGCTCACTCACACACGAGCTTTGCAGAGACACGAACAGTGTGATGCGTAGTTTCCGTCCCCATTGGCAGGCACACAATACATGCTCAACAAAAGTTTAAATAACCAGTTTAATGAATAAGTGAGTGATCTCTGCCCATCCCTACTTTCGTTGTCATGAAGTAGCTGGTTGTTTAATGTTGCCAGAAGCCAGCCCGGAAAGGTCTGCAGAGGGCTAGAGGTCACTCCCAAGCCTGCTGTTTTTCCTGCTGCTTTGCGAGGGGTGCTTCTTGCCTCATTGGGGTGTCCACACGTGAGGGGCCCTGAGGCAGGAGGCCCCACTCTGCCCCTTCCTCTGGGCCTCATTTGTTCACAGTGGCTGGCCTGGTACCTCTGTTTCTCTTCCAATCTCATCCTAGTACCAGAAGCACTTCTGGGCGGATGAGTGAGAATGCACCTTCTGCAGAGGATGTGACCCTTCGTGAGTGTCAAGAGCTGTCCTCGTGTCAGGGGCCGTGGTCACGCTGCAAGAGGCAGAAGAAGGCAGAGGCACAGACGCAGCAGGCAGACCAGGGCGCCACACCGCAGTCACTCTGCCGAGCCCTTGCACCACACTTTTTAAACGAGTACCAAAGCACAAGGCATTTTAAAATTGGGCTGTGTATGAAGACTAATAGTGCTGTCTTAAGGCTGCTTTGTGAAAACCCAAGGGAACCTGTAACTGTAGAAGAAGCTTCGTCATTTCAGCCATGAAGGTTAAACAATAAAAACTCATGTTCTCTTCCCAACACAGCCACCACACCACCAGAAAAGCATCCCCCTGCATAGGAAACAAGGGCAGTCTCTTCTTCGGCCCCTTGGTGGGGGGAGCACATTATCTGTTTGCAGAGATGCATCTTTTCCAAACAGCCAGCTTCTTCTGAGAGAAATGAGCCCCTAGGGACTGTGCTTGAGGTGGAAGGAGGAGGTCAGTCCACACTGCGGTAAAGTTCTTCCCTGGGAATTTTCAGGGCCGCTGAGGGGTGGTGGCAGGTGATTCAGGCAGGAGGTAAAGAGATCAGGAGGCTACGAGGGGGTACTCGAATGTGAGGGAGGTAGTACGCTCATTGAGAAGGCTTTATCTTCAGGAGAATTTTTCAAATGAGTAATTTATATTAAGAAATAAATTACTTAGGGATCAAAATGTAAAGTTACCAGTTTAAGTCCAAGATGGCTCTTACCTTCAGGATTAGCGGAACCTGTGCTGTCTACCCTCCCCCTTCCTGCTTCCTGCTGGTGTGCTCCGTGCCCAGTGCCCCTCTCCCTGCAGTGGGGATGGTGAGGACCTTCCCTCCCTGGGCCCCCCTGCTCCTGTCCTCTCCAGTCCTGGAAACCCGTGGGGCTCTGCTCCAGGGGGCCTGGGCTGAAGCCTTCACTACACCGCTCATAATGTATACACAAGTGACAGATCACATTCCGATCTGAGTTTGCTTTGAGGTAGTTTTGAATGGTCACCATTGACTCTTCATGTGGAACTGGGAGGTCTCCAACTTCATCCAGGTGCGTAGGGAAAGTCCCTCCACGTTCTGTGCATTTGAGGTTAGTGTGAGCTTTAGAGGAGGAAGAAGGCAAGAGGCTAAGACATTGATTCTAATCCTGTCTCTGCGCAGCACCTGGTGGGCATTCCTTCTGTGCCTTGTGAACAAGACTAGCTTGGACATAAAATCTTTACCATAATATTAGCCATCTGAGGGAACAGCTGCACACAAGTCTACATGAACCGGAGGGCAGGATGCATCCGGGAAAACTGGCTGTGAGTAGTTCCCTGTATCTGGCACCTCTGGCATCCGGGGGTATCCTTAGGGGTGGTGGGGTTTGCGGGTGCAGGGGAGGAATAACAGGAAAACCTGAAACAGTAACCAGCCTAGTTGTGCAAGGCCTGTTAAACAAAATAAAACAAAACAAAACAAAATTAACTTTCTTTTTAAAAGAAAGTGTTCATTAGGCCATTGTTAGAGCAAAACCTCCCCCCATAAAACAGCGGGGGTGGGAGGGTTGGTACATGGAGTCTAAACCTCCAGCAGCATGACTAGGTAGGAAAGACAACATGTGCATCTTCTCGGAGTTTGCAAAGATTTCTATACATCAAGTAGCGGTAGAGCGGGGAGAAAGATGTGAGTCGTCTGAAGAATTTACATTAGCTACAAGCAAAGGAGGGAGAAAGTGAAAGGGAAAGCTCTGGGATAGGCAGCGTCTATAGCAAGAAGTACCTACTCCGGTGGATCGATCGGTTGTGGGCTGCATCCGGAAAGTCCACAGGTAACAAGAAGTGGGGGCTCCTGGAGTTGGACGGTGCCCGGCTCAGAAATCCGTGTTAATAGCCACCTGGAAATTAATCCGAAGTTCCAACCGACATACAAGAATGTTTGTCCGAGCTGGTCCACAGTTACTAACAAGGCTAACTGTTCTGTCGCTTTTACTCTCTGGCCGCTGGGATTTTAATTTAGAACATCTCAGCCTTGTCTCCTCGTCAGGCCTCATAAGCCCTGTAAGGAGTGCGGACTTGTTCCCGAAGTGTGCAGGCAGTCCCCGAGGGGCTTTCAGAAGAGAAGGGACTTGCTCCCTTGTGTGCTCCCGGTCTGAGGAGAGCAGGGGACCGGGAAAGGAGGTGGAAGGCTGTTACCTTAATCCTAGTGAGAAACGTGAAGCTGGAAGGAAAGCCGTGGTCCTCTGGCTGGAGAAGAGGGGGCGGAGTTCTGCGCTATATACGAGGTGGAAGTCTGCGGGACTTCCCTGCAGGAATAGGAAACCAACTATTCATTTTCAGAAACAATACATGTGCGGCATTCATGTGCTAACTCGGCTGATGAGCACACTGTTCTTGTAACTGGGTTGGAGAAGAATCACTTGAAGGGTATCATTAAGATGTTAAAATAAATGCATTACATATGTTAACAAGTGTATGAACCCTGTATTATATCTGGCAAACAGGGTGTTAAATCCTTGTTCAACCAGCCAGATGTCCCTGCAGCTGCTGCTGGAATTGTGGAGGGAGGCAGCCACCTGAGGCCCTGGCAATGAGCTGGTGCCAATGGTTTCTGAAGCATCTGGCTGTACAAATTGCTTCTTCTATGCTCAGATTGACGGGTACCACGCGGATCACACAGTTCACATCACAGTGTGCAGGTGGGATTTTCAGTCTGATAAACCCAGACTGCACCAATTTGACCTTTTCAGGGAATCTTTATGGCTAGGATGTCACCAGTGAGAGCTTAAATCTGTTTATACTATTTTTTAAAGACAAAGAAGGAAAAAACCCACTGCAGTCAAACAAACTTAAGACCCACTTAATAACATCACTCTTGAATTGAAATGTTACCAAAATCTTGTTTGGGGCAGTTATCCAACTGAGTCTGCAGAGGCAGGCTTAGGTGCCATTTGCTGTAAATGTTGAAATTACCCAGAGTAAAATTCCCATAACTGCTCAAAGGATTGAAAAGTACTCATAGATATTTTTATTCTTATATAGTATAACCTCTCCTAAGTGGCCCAGACTTACCAAGATCGAGCAGGTTATGGGGTGTCTCTCTACTCCTCATGTTTGGCCAAAGATCCTGAAACATGTCAAAAGATGAGCATCAGCCTGGCCGTGCTCCTCATGCTTCCCTGTCATGCCCCCGGGAATGACACTTCTTGGATGTTGAGTTCAGGACAAGTTGAAGAAAAGCAATGTTAGGGACCATAGTTACGCAATCACATTGATCTTCTGTGTACTTTCTTTCCTGGAGGATAAATTGTGAAAATTCCAGCATTTTTCTGAGTGAAATAAAAGTCGAGATTTAAAAAAAATCATTATTGTTTGTTTTCTGTCTGTTCAAATGTACTCTGACAGCAAAGATGAAAAGTTAATGCAGTCAAAATATGAAAATACCACAATGAGAAGATTTTTTAAAAATGTTGTGAAATTTCCTCATCTCTATTGTTTTCAAGACTTTGGAGTGGGGGCAGGAGACAGTTCCAAATCTGCAAAGCCTAGCTGTGGCGCCTCAGGCTTGTCAATGTTGGACAGCGTCCACTAGGTGGCAGTATGTCAGAAGCTTTCTTTTACCATTGAATTGGCAGGGATTTGTTTGGCTGCCTGCCAGTGGTTCAGTTTTCCTTTTTGCCCCGTTTTGAAGGGTGAAATGAAGCTATCATAGTTTAGACGCAAATTAGGTTTATCTAAAAATGCATAAATTCTCTGAAAAGCCTATTTGTTACAGTATGACCATAAATAAGTTCATTCATTCGTGCGAATTTTCTTTGTAACTTATAGGTAATGATCCTAAGTGGTCCTGAGCAGTGGATAGAACCCAGAGGCAATTATTTTTGTCCCTTGCATGTAACAGATGCTAAACATGTTGTATTCTGAGAAGACAGATTTCTGGTCTTCCTGGGGAACAGGACGTTGGGTTCTTCTTAGTGGCTCTTAGCCAAGAAAAGATTGCAGGGAGGGCCTTCTGTCCCCCTTCCTCACCCTGGAGATTGTTTCTAGCTTCTGCTGGAAGCTGTTTGCTGGGAGTGTGTCAAAGCTATCTATACTTCTATGCAAAACTGTGGGCATTCTGGTAGCGTAGACAATGTATAATTGCATTGGATGTTTATCCAGAGAGTTTTCTGATTGGTTTTTAAAAATTAATGTACAGCTGGATTTAAAATAAGATAAAACACTTTTAAAAAAGATCTTTTCATCTGAATAATTTGTTCAAAGGAGAGGAATTAGGATATTCTTTGCAGTGTTTTCCCCAAATTAGATAATCAGAATTTTCTGAATTTAAAGTAGCCAGAAACAATATCTGAATGATAAGATTGGGGAATAAAGAACTCTGCAAATTTTAAAACACTTAAATTAATGTGACAGAAGTATAGAACTAATGTGGGAGAAAATAAATGCTAATTCAAAGGTTAAAAAATAAATGGAATTGTCAGTTGGAGTGAATTTGGATACTCCTCCAGAAGGGTTTCCTATAATCTTGAAAATGAAAATATTAATTAGGAGGGAGTTCAAGAAAGATCCATGCTTAGATGTACATAGGGAAGTGTCTGATTTTGAGAAAAATGACAGAACAGAGTGGCTTCTCTCTGTGGAGTGAACTTAGAGATGTGATGCCCCTCCCTCATGCCCAGGATCTGCACAGCTTAGTTTGGGGGCTTCGCCAGCCAAGCCCTGAACACGGTGTAGCCAGGGCTGAGCCCATTGTTTTCGGAAGTCCCTGGGAGATCCGAGACCATGTTCCCTGATGTGGAGGCTTTTTTCGTCAGATCCCCATTCAAGCTGTGCCTCCTTTCAGAGTTATTACTTTGGGGAGGGAACCACGCTCTTCACAGAGGTAGGGAGGGAAAAAAAGATCTTTCTCCTCTGCCCTCCTGGTTCTCCAGCTGGAGCCCTGCAAATTAGACTGACAAAAGACGGATGAACAAGAGAAAAGCATGCAAGTGTATATGTTTTATGTGACATGGGAACTTTCCAAAGGAAATGAAGACCTGAAGAAACAGTTAACCTGAATGCTTCATCTAGGTTTGATGAGGAGCGGAAGGGCGAGGGACAATGTGATAGGACAGAGGGGCATGAGCTGAGGGCGGGGAACCACGGTGAACTTGGCAAGGCCTGTTCATTCTGATTTTTCTCAGCATCCTTTGGTCTTAAAGATAAGGATGTTTCTTTCCTCCGGGTTTGGAGAGCACACCTCTTACATGAGGGTCTTATGACCTGCTTCCGGGGAGAAAAAAGGAGGTGGTCAGGTCGTCCTTTCTGCTCCTGCTCTTTCTCAAATTTGTTCAGCTTTAAAGTATTCAATATGCATTTGGGGGAAAATGCAGACAACTGTAATTGAACAACAATAAAATAATTATTTAAAAAATATGCCAAGGTGCCGTTTTGGGGAGTAGCATGTGCTGAACCACTCCACTGGCCACTGACACTTTTCTCTCATCTTTCAGGGGTATATTTGATGACTGTGTCTTAAAAAAGGTTATGGGCTTTTAGCTCTAGAAGAAGACTTGAGATGCATAGGGTTAATTCTCAGCTTTATAAGATGGTTCTTACTCTCTTTCTGCATCCATTTCCCAGTCTGAAAATTCAGGTTAATAACAGTTACCTAGCCTCTGATACTAATAAGTATCAAGTATAACCACAGATGGGAAAGTCCTTTGTTGGCTATGAATGTAAGAGATTATGTAATTTTCAATATGTGGAATAGATATAAAGTGTGAGGGTATAATGCATCTATGACTAAATAGAGATGTCACCAAACAATTGTCCATGGGAACACTCAATTAGTTAATGATGTTTCTCAGTACCTGCTACATACTAGAATCGCCTGCGGGAGCTTCTTTTAAAAACTACCAAGTCAACATCTAATTGAGTTAGACTGGCTGGGTTTGGAGCCAGGGCACCCCAAAAGTGTAGTTTTAGAAGAATGTTGTTTGTGGTTATTATCTATGCAGATTAATAATATCAATCTTAGGGTGCAAAAAATTTATGGGTGGGGTGGGGGTACAAGAACAGATATTGAGGATTTACTTTTTTGTAGCCTAAGGTTATAGACCTATTATTTATCCCCTTTTTCTCACGGAAACTTCTCTGTATTGTTTCTGAGAGGAACTGCAATCTGTGGTACACAACAGGTATGACGTGAAAGCAGCAGTACCTCACGAGTCTCTAGCTAGTGTTTTAATTCATCCTTGGTTACGCCACAGGTCTTTTTTTTTTTTAAGTACACATTGAAAGTGCTTCTGAATGGTGCTGGTTATTGGATTTTCCTGTAACTGAAAGGCTCTGTGACAGTTCTGACCTAAGAACCGCTGATTTAGTGGGCAGGAGACTTTCATTTCTGGGAGGGAGGGAAAAAACTCCCTGCCCACTCGATCAGTGACTTGAGCCTGTGTTTTGTTGGCCTAGGTCTCGTGCTTCAAGAAAGTCTCAAATTTGCCCATCTCTGATGTCTTTTGTGGTGTGAGAGGGATTGCTGCTCTCAAATTGAGGTCCCAGCCTGTAGCACCAGCTCACCTATTAGAAATGCAAATTATCAGGCCTCACCTCAGACCTACTGGATCAGAAACTCTGTTTCAACATGGCCTCTGAGAGACTGAAGAATGCTGAAGCCTGAAAATCACTGAGCTAGCACAAAGCCTCTTTCCTTGTTTTTCTCGGTACAAAAGCATGAAACAGGAATTTGTAGGCATATGCCAGACTTGACTTTGCTTCCTTTCCCTCTCCTCCTTCTTCCCTCTGATGATGCGGCAAAGCCAAGCTAGAGGGAAAATGAAGGGCAGAAAATCTTTGAATTACTCTCTCATAAAGGTTCCTATTCCAACTTTTTAAGAGACAGTAATCAGGTAAACATATATTGTGTATATAAATGTATAAAGATATATTATAGTATAAATATATTAATATGTATACTATATATTTATATATCAATTGTAAATGTATAAGGAAATGTATATGTGTGTGTACATATATATGTTTATATTTTACATAAGTACATAAAATTTATAGAGCTACATTGTGCATATATAAAATCTCTGTTGTAAATGCAGGAGAGACCAAACCAGGAAATTCCAAAAGTCAGGATACCATTGGGAATCCAAAGTTTATGAGAGAAACTTGGGAGATAGGAGGTCAGCAGAGGAAAGAAAGAAAATGTGGCTGGCGTGGGGAGAAGAGCTATGCCTGGTAGGGCCACTGCCTTACACAACTCAAAGGGGACAGCATTTGCCTAGACCTTCCTGTAAATGGCACTCCCAGAGCGGTGCAGGGCAGTGCCACGGGCCAAAGCAAGGGCAGGAGGTGCCCCAGGGTGAGCCTCTAAGGTTTCTTTCTAAAAGTCAGTCATGCTGTCATTTCCTTAGGACTTTAGAATAAGTGAATAAAGACAGCTGTGCTGTCTCCTCCAACGGTCTTTACAACTGCAATAGATTCTCATCTACCTTGGGGCTCCTAGAGGAAGAGAAAAGAGTCAGTGCTGTCTCATTTCTAGAACCCTTCAAACTGTTAACATTTGAAGTTGCGTTATTGGATCTCTGTCTGACTCTCTGTCTATCCATCTACCATCTTTTTTAAAGCAATTATCTCCAGACACTCAAAGAACTTAAGCTATGTGGCCTATCTTTTAAACATCATGAAGGAGGGATGGTTAGTTAGCATGTGTGGTCATCCCAATGATAGAAATTAGGAGTCTCTCCAGAGCGAATCTAGTATTTAGAAATCTGAATTTACAGACTCTGTTAAGTGCCTACATGCATTTTCTCATTGAATCTTTACAATCACCATATGGTAGAGTTGCTATTAATATCCTCAATATAAATAGGTGGCTGAGCAGGGATTTGAAACAAGGTCAAAGCCCAAAGTGTTGTTCACTCCACCTATTTAATGGTAGCTAAGATCTTTTTTTTTTAAGAGGGTAAAATATCTTTGTTTTTATGGTATCCTTCTCTGGATTCAGTGCTAGGAAAATACAAGTGGTAAAAGCTTGCCATTACTTCAATTGACTTTATTCCTCATAGCCATTAGAAAAGGTTTCTTTCTTCTTTATTTTGGTATTTTTTTAAAATTAATTTTTATTGTACTTTTTTCCATTACCATTTAGTTCCTTTATACTTCCCTGTCCCCCAACAATCACCACACTGTTGTCCATGTCCATGAGTCCTTTTTCCTTTTTGCTCAATCCCTCCACCCTCTAACCTCCCCACCCCACACTAGCTGTCAACTGCTCTCCATCTATGGGTCTGTCTCTGTTTTGCTCGTTAGTTCAGTTTGTTCATTAGATTTCACATATGAGCAAAATCATATAGTATTTGTCTTTCTCTGACTGGCTTATTTCACTTAGCATAGTGTTCTCCAGGTCTATCCATACCATTGCAAAGGGTAAAATTTTCTTCTTTTTACAGCCAAGTAGAATTCCATCCTGTAAATATCCTATGGTTCTTTTATCCACTCATCTATGATGGATACTTGGGCTGCTTCCACATCTTGGAGATTATAAATAATGCCGCATGAACATAGGGTGCTTATGTTCTTCTGAATTAGAGTCAAAGGTCCTTCAGATATATTCCCAGAAGCAGGATCACTGGGTCCAGTTTTACTTTTTTGAGGTATCTCCACACTGCTTTCCACAGTGGCTGTACCAGTCTGTATTCTCACCAACAGTGCTAAAGGGTTCGCCTTTCTCCATGTCCTCACCAGCACTTGTTTGTTGATTTATTGATGATAGACATTCTGACAGGTGTGAGATGGTAGCTTATTGTGGTTTTAATTTGCATTTCTCTGATGATTAGTGACATTGAACATCTTTTCATATGTCTATTGGCCATCTGTATGTCCTCTTTAGAGAAGTGTCTATTCAGATCTTTTGCCCATTTTTTAATTGGGTTGTTTGTTTTTTTGGTGTTGAGTTTTGTAAGTACTTTATAAGTTTTGGATGTTAATCCCTTATCAGATGTATCGGCGAATACATTCTCCCATTCTGTGGGTTTATTTTGTTGATGTTTTCCTTTGCCATGCAAAAACTTTTGGTTTGATGTAGTCCCATTTGTTTATCTTTTCTTTTGTTTTTCTTGCCTGGGGAGATATATCCAATAAAAAATTGCTATGAGCAATAGCGAAGATTTTGCTGCCTATGTTTTCTTCTATGATTTTTATGGTTTCAGGTCTAATACTTAAGTCTTTGATCCTTTTTGAATGTATTCTTGCATGTGATCTATTTTCATTTTTCTACATGTATCTGTCAGATTTTCCCAAAACCATTTGCTGAATAAACTATCTTTAGCCCATTGTGTGTGCTTGCTTCCTCTGTCGAATATTAATTGACTTTACAGCTGTGGGTTTGTTTCTGGGCCCACTATTCTGTTCCATTGATCTATGTGTCTGTTTTCATACCAGTACCAGGCTGTTTTGATTACTATGGCCTTGTGGTATAGTTTGATATTAGGTAGTGTGATTCCTCCAACTTTGTTCATCTTTCTTAGGATTGCTGTTGCTATGCAGGACCTCTTGTGGTTCCATCTAAATTTTTGAAATATTTGTTCTAGTTCTATGAACAATGTCATTGGAATCTTGACAGGAGTTCTGTTGAATCTATAGGTTTCTTTGGATAGTATGGACATTTCGATGATGTTAATTCTTCCTAGCCATGCATGTGGCATGTGCTTCCATTTATTTGTGTCTTCTTCAATTTTTTTCTTCAGTGTCTTATAATTTCCCATGTACAGGTCTTTTATATCCTTGGTTAGGTTTATTCCTAGGTGTTTTATTCTTTTGGAAGCAATTGTGAATGGGATTGTTTCTTAGTTTTCCTTTCTTTTAGTCTGTTATTGGCATATAAAAGTGCAGCTGATTTCTGGATATTAATTTTGTATCCTGATGCTTTGCTGAATTCATTTATCAGTTCTAGTAGTTTCTTAGTGGAATCTTTGGGGTTCTCTATGTACAGTATCATGTCATCAGCAAACAAAGACAGTTTTACTTCTTCCTTCCAGTTTGGATGCCTTTTATTTCTTTTTGTCTGATTGCTGTGGCTAGGACTTTCAGTAATATGTTGTTTGATAGAGGTGAAAGTGTACATCCCTGTCTTGTTCCTGATCTTAAGGGGAATGCTTGTAGTTTTTGCCCATTGAGTTTGATGCTGGCAGTGGGTTTGTCATATATAGCCTTTATTATGTTTAGGTGTGTTCCTTCTATTCCCACATTGCTGAGAGTTTTGATCATAAATGGGTGCTGGATATGATTTAGGTGAGCATGCATTCACCTGTTGGATCCTCCATTTGCAGGGTTCAATTAAGATACGCAATTACCTACTCCCTTTATATGCTTGTGCTCTTTCCTTTTCTGACTCATGCTTCTAAACCCCTGTTTGCAGCAATATTTTATTTATTTTTATTTTTTTTAAAGATTTTATTTTTATTTATTTTTAGAGAGAGGGGAAGGGAGGGAGAGAGGGAGAGAAAGAGCAATGTATGGTAGCCTCTCACATGGCCCTCATGGGGACCTGGCCCGCAACCCAGGCCTGTGCCCTGACTGGGAATCGAACCGGGACCCTCTGGTTCCCAGCCTGCGCTCAATCCACTGAGCTACACCAGCCAGGGCTGCAGCAATATTTTAAATTAATTATTGGTACTTGAAAAGCTCTTAGCCTTCCATGTAGTACCTTAAACAAACTGTGACTTTTTAAAACAAAAACTAACCACTGGGAGCTAGGCTCCTCTCTCTTTTCTGTAGTGTTATAACACACATTTACTAATGAAATAGACATAAAAAGAGCCTCTGTAAAGATTTAAGAGTGTCCTGTATTCTGGAAAATTGTCATTTTCCTAGAAAACTTTATCTCTGTTTGTGTACCTGCTACAAATTTTTAATTATGTTCAATTATTCTATGTTTTATAATTTACCTTGTATTTTTCCCTCTTATTGTCCAAAGTATTTTGACAGATGGTGTCTGTTAGATAGTCTACTTTTTAAGCATTGAGGTGAACTTATAGATATCAAATAGCTATCTGGGACATCAAGGACTTTTCTCCCAATAATTATACTTCCAGCATATTTTAAAGGAAAGAGGATTATTTATGGTATGTCCAACAGTCCTGAATTCTTACTGCTTTATCAAAAGTATAAATAGATTCTTTCTTTTTATTTCAGGAATTACAGCATATTGTTAGATCTCAACACATCCGAGCAGAAAAATGTAAGTATGGCTCTGTATGAATATCTGAAATCTCATACAGTCACTACTCTTTGGGCTAACATGGTTTCTCTCATATCCAGCTACAGTGGAAGGTTCGTGGTTAGATCTGGCCAGGAGGAGCAAGCCTGATACTCAACCTTATGCTCATCTTACTATTAATGACACTGACATCCCATCAGGTAAGTTGCATTTGTCTCCAGCTTAAAAAATATTTCAAGAGTCATTTATCAGCCCCATTTGATTACTCAGACCTATTATTAGCCTGTCACCAAATTTTTGAGAACATTTAACTTTGAGATCAGAAAAAAGATCAGTTAGTCTTCAGTGGGAGATCCACATTGTGGAAACTGATTCTCAATCATGCCGGAATGGACATCACCACTATATTCATTTTCAGATCGTCAGAGTGTGTTTATTTTAAATGATTGCCAATTGAGATTGCATAACTGGGAAGAACAGTCCCTTATTACGCTCATCTATATTTACCCAAGCTGAAGGTGACACATCCCCATTGATGACCTGGGACGTGCATGAAGTCATCCAGGTAGTCATACACTCAACCGTCTCCTGCAGAGTTCCAGGTACGGCTTGACAGAGTGATATTTAAGAGGCAGCAGCTCTCTAGAAAACAAAACACACTCCTCTCTCAGTGGACAGAGATCTGACGATCTTTTGGCAATGAGGAAGCCCAGAGCTCTGTGCCGTCACGCACCTGAATGCCCAGCCATTTCCTCATATAATCCTCAACGCTTATTTTTGGGATATTGGAGCATCAAAAAGATTACAAAGAACGTTTTGATAGAGTGACAATTGAACATGATTGCTATTATTATTATTATGCCATTTATTCAGCACACACCATGTGTATCAGGCATTTTACTCTGTATGCACGATCTCTAATCCTTGCTACAACCCTGCAAGGAGGTGATTATCATTCAGATTTTGCAGACAGGGAAACTGAGGTCCACATAGTTTACCTGCTCAAGTCACAGTGGTAGCAGGATTAGAAGTTGAATTCCACTCTAGTTGATTCCCAAGTTTATGCTTTTTATATTATAGGTTATTATCTAAGTACCTTGTGGCCAATTGGATTTGTCAGAGGGAAATAAATTTCAAGTCTTGTGTTCCTCTTTTTTTCTGTGAGAAGTAGATTAACGTAGTTTTATTAGGCAGAGGCTCTGAGTCTGACTGCCTGGTTTGTGGCCCCACTGTGCTATTTACTGGCTGTGTGATTTTGTGCAAATTATTGGAATCATTTGTGCTTCAGTTTCTTCGCTGGGATAGTGATAGTATCTACCTCATGGTAGCTAGCAAGATTTAATGAGGTAATGCACTAACATTCCTACATGGAAGCTGACATTTAGTGAGCACCCAGGGAGCACAATTTGTTATTCGAGTTTAATTAAATAATTATACATATTCCAATTTCTAAAAATGATTTAAGGCGGATATTTCTTGCAGTTAAAAAAATCCAGGTTTTAGTAAACAATTTTGAAACCACTATCATCATAACATGAGCTATGAAGCGATTTTTCCTGACTGCAGACATAGAAAGTGAGAAACCAACTCTTTAATGTTCAGAAGATTTTCCTAAACTATTCATTCTGTTGTAGATACTTGCTTCATAAACAACTCGTCTCTGTGTGTGCATGTGTGTGCCTTATGGTGGAGCTACACTAATTTTCTGAGTGTAAAACTATTTTGCATGTTAGCAAAGGCAATCAAATTTATACGGATGTATTAGCTGTGTGTGCTGTGAATGTACTCTGCATCTGTCTCTTCAGTTCATTTTAAAGGGCGTATGTAAGTATTGCATTAGACCGTGTGCCAAAGACTGTTTGGCAATCACAAGCATGTTTTACTTTCAAAGCTCTCTCTCCAGGTACCTAGCATCAAATCATTGCCAAACAACAAGGCAAAATTTCTGGTCATTTTCCAATGGTTATTGAGTTTGAGACTGAGTGAAATATGGTGGTGTATGCTTCTGTTTAAGAAAGTAGAATTTGCTCCTCTGGCTGAACCAACAGCCCCTTGAGTCCAATTTATCTTTATCTCCTAGTTTTGGCCAGTACTAGATATTTCAGAGGAAGCTGGCTTTAATTTTGCAGGTGCATTTTGGGCCTGTGCTTAATACTTAATTACACATAAGAAAAATCAGAATCTTCCTTCTATTGACTGTTAGCTTGTGCATTGACAAAACTTTTTGAATAAAATGCATTGAAAAGTGTTTTGTGAGGTCAGAATATGTGGCTTTCTTTAGGGGGATCCTCTGGCTAAAAATTTGTAGAGGCCTCTTCTCCAACCTAATAGCTGTGACCGTAGATACTGGGGGACTGGATGAGAGGTCATCAGCATGCCTCATTAATGATAGAAACCCAAATTTGCTATGAGAGGCCCTTCAGCATGACCGCAGCATCAACTTCCATCTTGTCTCCCACTGTTGTCTGTTCAGGAGTCACCCTTTCTCTGAGAAGCATGTGCACAGTGTGTATTCCGTCCTTCACTGGAGCAGTTTGCCTCACTGACAATACTCTCTCTTTTCTCAGCCCACCTACGTTTGATCCAAGTCCTCTGTGTCCTCTGGCTCCTTTGTTTCTTCACTGGGCTGACCTCTCCTGATTGCCATTAATTTCTGGAGCTTTCGCTGTCAGTTGCTTCAACTGAACTTCACCATGGGCTATGTGACATGCAGAAATGAAAATGTTATACTTTTCATTGTATATGCCTGTTCTCATTTTCTCCACTACTGGTGGTTAGTGCCTTGAGGGTATACTGCTTGATAGAATTCTCAATTATGGGCAAATAGAATGCCCATAGAAAGCACAACATCATCTATTGAATGGTTGATCAACTAAATTGATCAGTGAATGGATGAATGAGTGGATAAAAACAGAGATGTGTTTCGTAGGAAACGACACTCCTTCTGCCTGACTTCAGCTAACAGTGGGGTGGTGTGGAGTCAAGGGTCCCATCTTCTCCCCTTTCAGTTCCTGCTCCTTTCTTCCCCTCCCAGGCCATATCTCTGAGCCCTTGGTTTAACATTAGCAGACTTACCCCATTGAGAGGGTCACCTTTGTCATTCTGCTGCTCTCTAACAGCCATCATAGGAGATAAACTATAAGACAAATAATTGATTGTATAAGAATTGGATTCAGGAGTAGGATGAGAAGGAAGGAAATGGGATAATTTGAGGTGGAAAACATCTTTATTCTTGTTAGCTTTGTCAATGGATTGTGAAGCTATTTATCAGTCTGGCAAAATTACTTTACTGGTATTTATGAGGATGTGATGAACAGTATTTTAGTCTCACTTTGACTCACTTGGGACCATGGGATGGCATTTGCATTTGGGATGTTTGAGTCTGGGATGACCTGAGTGAGGTAGGACCTCCAGTGAAAAAGGACACATGTTGTTGTGGGTCCTGGAGGCAGCAGGGCCTGTAGAGTCTCCTCAGGCTCGTTCTGGCGCCCTCCCGTGGATGAGATGTGGATTTCAGTAAATACACTGTCCTTGGACAGAAGGATTCCAACCGCCGGCCCTCACCTCACAGGCTTAAATGTGGGCTGCCCCATTGTAGCTTGGCTGTGGTGGATTCTGTCTGGCAGAATCCGTGTTTGCTGTGATTGAATGCATAAATAATCTTACACAGAAACATGCAGGAATAGAGAACCGGAACCATGCATCCCCTCCATTATGATCTTGGAGAGGCCTTGAGTCCAGGGGTTTTTATTGCTGTTCTCCAGGGCATTACCTCAGAATGGTATTCATTAACCATGCATAGATTGTAGATTCGCTTTAGGTGGTAGGCAGCCTGGAAGATACATCAAAAAGGTTATGCAAAGACAAGAGGTATGGCTGAACTTTGAAAGGATTAGAGTGGTCTAAGGAAGCTAGTTAAGCATCAGCATTTGTTCTTTTGATCCACAGAGAGAGAGAGGTTTCTTAGCAAGAGCAAGGTTTTATTTTAAATCTAAGGAGCATGTCAGCCTGATTTCCCCACAGGAAATTCTGCTTCCACGAACATGGGTCCATGCATGCCGGCTTATGTTCCATGAGAGACTTTGCTCCTTGACATGTATGAAAACATAGGGCTACAATTCCCCACTGTGGATATATGAATTTCCCTTACTTGGCCTCTGTGCATTTTTTTTCATTTGCCCAACCACCTGGTTGGTTCTTGGAACAGCCTGGTTTTGAGGTCTCCAGACCATATTCCAGGCTGCCTAGTGGTCCCCCAGAAACAGTAGAGCATTGTTCTTTTTGTGGCTCTCTAGAGAAAGCTGCAGGTGTTCAAGACTCCCTAGGATTCAGACTAGTCTGAGAAGGTAGCCAGTGTGGGTCATTGATTCTGCAAAGATCTCGCAAAAACTCACCGTAACCAGAGGGTTGCCAGCTCTGATGGATCCGTGGAATCTACTTTAAGCCTAAGACCCATCGTGGGCTGATTTGTTTTTCGTGGGTGGCAGTCAGCAATGAACTTCTCTTTAGCTGCCTTGGCTGCGGAGGCTAACCCAACCCCAATCTTAGACTGCTCAGCTCTGTTTTGCCTTGTTGAAATCTTAACAGATGCCAACCTTAGTTTAGTATATGTATTTATAAGATCTTTTGGAGGATTAATGTGTTTTTGGACTTTCCACAGCATAACAACTTCCCCCCACTAGTTGATACCTTGTTGAATAATAGGTGTCCCCATAAGCACAAATGATTGATTAATTGGGTATAGAGGTATTGACAACTTTTAACCTAACACAATACACTAAAGACCTAAGCTGTTAAAAACACTGGACACTGCTGATTTAGAAGATTCTTTAGAAACTTTCAGTGCTCCAGAACAGCAGCACGAGGATGGTTGTCTCCACATTTCAGGGTAGGAAGGGGCTAAAAAGGAATTCTGGTCCATCAGGAGGGGTTCTGTGACACTTTGGTCACAAAGGATCCTGTGAAGTTGCGAAGCTGGGGAGTGCAATGGCAGGAATGTTTTCTTCTTGAGCTGCCCTGGGAGCATCTTTTTAGTTGCGTGTGCCTGGGAGGCGTTTGGATTGTTGGAGGAGGGGAAAATTAGCAATGAGAATAGAGTTTTAGGAGTTTGACCTTTTGGTCGAAGTTATGGTGACCCAGACTCTCACCTCCTTCTACCTACCATTTCCAGGAATCGAAAGAGAAGGTGGAGTCTAAGTATGAAGGTTCTCTACCTTTCCCCATTTCCTGCGTCCTGTCTCAGCTTCCTTCGGCTCGTTCTCTTCCTTCAACCTTGGGTGACTTTCTGCTTCTGTTGGCTGCATTCTATTTCTCCTTTGAGTTCTCAGGCTCAGTAGCAACTCAACAAAGTTGTTCTTGATTGCTCTAGGGGACCATCTCCCCTTCCTTCAAATTCCCATAGCAGTTAGCTGCACCTTTCCTGTCAGGGTCCATGACTGACTTTCTACCTGAACACATACCATGCTTATCCCTGGTGTACTGTAGGCTCCTCGAGGGCAGGAAAAACGAGTGCCTACCAGAGAGCGCTAAGTACATCTTAATGTATTTCTCCCCTTTTAGAAAATAAATTGTGAAAAGTTATTCTCCTGTTGGGACAATGACTGTTACGCTATGTTTTTTTTTCCAACCTCATAGGATTGTGAGGATGTCCTTGTCATTGAAGGGGTGGATTTTAAGTGATGTGCCTCTCCTCTCCTCAGGTTCCCACAAAGTAAGGTTGTCCTCCTGGTACCATGATCGAGGTTGGGCCAAGATCTCCAATATGACGTTCAGCAATGGAAAACTAGTAGTCAACCAAGATGGCTTTTATTATCTCTATGCCAACATTTGCTTTCGACATCATGAAACTTCGGGAGACCTTGATACGGAGTACCTTCAGTTGATGGTGTATGTCACTAAAACCAGCATCAAAATCCCAAGTTCTCATACCTTGATGAAAGGAGGAAGCACCAAATACTGGTCAGGGAATTCTGAATTCCATTTTTACTCCATAAACGTTGGAGGTTTTTTTAAGTTACGGTCTGGTGAGGAAATAAGCATAGAGGTATCCAATCCTTCACTACTGGATCCAGATCAAGATGCAACAAACTTTGGGGCTTTTAAAGTACGAGATTTAGATTGACCCTTATGTTGTGGAACATTATGATGTATTTCTTAGGATGTATGGAAACTATTCTTTTAAACAACCCAAGAAAGATGTATATAGGTGTGGAAAACTACTAAGAGGTATGGCCCACATAGTATAAGAGGACTCTGTCTAAGCTTTTGATGCTGTAGAGAGCATTTGTACTTACAGCCGAAGGAAGATGTTGGACCGAAGGTGTGTTGCAGTGATGGGCTTTTTTACACAGTGGTTTTGAATTTTGTAATGAATTCCTAGAATTAAACCAGATTGGAGCAATTATGGAAAACTGCATTTAGGCCATGAGAGGGGTTAATTCTCTGGATATAGCCCTTAGTTATGGCTACTATGCAGCTGAAGTAGGGAGTGTGTTTGTTATCTAATTGCAAATGGATGCCCATCTGAAGGGTATATTCTTTCGAATTATTACATCATGCTGGAACCTGCAAATAATTACTTTTTTTCTAGTGAGGAGAGAGAATATATGTATTTTTATATAATATCTAAAGTTATATTTCAGATGTAATGATTTCTGTGCAAAGTATTGTAAATTATATTTGTGCTGTAGTATTTGATTCAAAATATTTAAAAATGTCTTACTGTTGACATATTTAATGTTTTAAATGTACAGACATATTTAACTGGTGCACTTTGTAAATCCCCTAGGGGAAACTTGCAGCTAAGGGAAATAATGCTGTTTGTTAATATCAACTGTATTATATTTCTTCATTCTTTTTAACTTAATAAAATTTTCAGACTTGTCATATCTGTGCAAAAAAATTAAAATGGATGTCTTGAATAATAAACTAGATGTTAGCCACCAGGTGCCTTTCAAATTTAGAAGCTAATTGACTTTAGAAAGCTGACATTGCCAAAAAAGATACATAATGAGTGACTGAAATCTGTCAACAGTATTTATATAATTATTGAACAGGTGTTTTTTCTACAAGTGCTGAAAATTATGAATTTTGTTTTTATTTTAAATGGAAAAGTTATCAGTGGCTTATCAGCAAAAGAATCCCATTTTTTAATTTAGTGGAAGTTATCTTATACTATACAATAAAAACATTGCCTTTGAATGTTAAAACATTTTTGGTACAAAAATAAATTTATTAGAAAATCAGCCTTGTGATTTTGTGCTTCTCTGTAATAGCTGTCTTGCTCTGTGATCTTGTCCTCTCCAATATGGTAATGTGGCTTCTATCTTTCCAAAGGTAGCAGAGAAATGCAGATTTAATTAAAATTAGGAACAGATTCAATTAAATTAATGAACCTTGGAATTTGAAAATACTTTGTGAGGGATTTGTATGCAAGAATGTAGCCAGATAGAAAATAGAGGCTTCTTTACTCAAAAAAGAAAATTTTATGTAATACTTAGAAGGAAAAAATGGTGTTTTGCACAAGTTCATAATGCCTCGCAGAACAACAGTTTGACCTGGAGGAATCCTGGAACATTTAATACTTCACCACAGTGAAGAAGGATTAACAGTAGACTGGATGACCGTCCACATGAAAATGTGTGTGGGTGAGCTGTCCAACCCAAGCTAGTTATTCGCATGAGAGAGAGGGGGGTAAGAAAATGGGCTGCTCGGGGAGGCACAGGAAGCCATAATTTAAGGCACTTGGTCATTTGTGGATAAATGTTTCTTGAAGGCTGTGACTGGATGGAAGGAGAAAAGAAATAGCAGGTGTTGCAAAGAAGAACTTATAAATTATAAAGAGCAGAGCTTAGATGGAAAAACTCAATCATTAGCCAATTTTTTATATACCTATTGTTATAAAACTACTAGTAAATCTAAGGTAGATTGGTACAAAACATGATTTCAGTATTATATAACCCAATGGCTGAGCCTTGGGTTAAGGAAAATTAATTTTGATAAGCAATTGGATAATCCCTTTGCTCTCCACTGACACAGTCTTGAATAGAGAACCTTATTAGCTGCCTGGGCTCCTATAATGTAATTCTGTCATTTCCAAAGGTGAAAAGCATTCATTTGTTCATTCCGTGTTATTTTTTGAGCACCCATTATGTGTAGGCTCTGTAGCAGGCACTAAGGACACTATAGTACTCTTTCTGTCTGCCCTAGAGTAGTTTCTGTTCCGGTGTGTAAGTGATTTGGGCATGTGGAGCATGCTCTGGGAACAGAGGAGATTAGGACTGAACCCAATCTAAGGGATCACAGAAGGTCTAGAAATTAAATCCAGTTAGATAGGAGGTGGGCTGAAAGGCTCCAATAGTGAATTTAAAATATCCATTACTATTTTATCGAAACTAACTCCCTCAAAGATGAGCTAAAAGTCCAAGTCTAGGGATGGAAAGAACCTGGGATCTAGTGAGACAATACATGGGGGCACCAGCCAGACTTGGGAACTGACGTGGCAGGTGGTCTGCCATGCTAGGAGAAGGCCTCTATAGAGCACCTTGACTGGAACGTGAACTTTTGTGTACATTAAAGGGATTTTTGGAGCTTTGCTGGAATGAATCTATGACGATGAAATGGTGTATACACTGACTTGTGTCTCAAAGGGGGCAACTGTGTCAAATGGATGTGCCGGGAGCTGTGGAAAAAGCCTTCTCTCTTTCCTAGTGATGCTCAAGGCTTTCCTGGATCTGAGTAGCAGGATCCAAACCCCTCCTTTTCCCACTTACATGCTACTTCTTTAATCCTGCTTGTTATTCTCACTCACCCCCTTTTCCACTTCCATTCTTTTGCATGTGTTTTGATCCTTTCCTTTTTCCTTCTAATCCTTGGCTCTTGCTTCAGAGGACTACTTAGTTTCTCTGGTGGTCCTTGGGGAATAAGGAGGCTGCTGCATCTGCTTGAAATGCAACCAGATCATGTCATCCTCAGCGACAGCTAACTAAACGTGTTGGGGAGTGACAAGATCATTCCAGGAAACCACATACTGGATGCTATGGCAAATTGGATTGTTTGCTCATTTTAACTACTCCATTTCAATGTTCTTCCCAACACCTGCCAAATCTGAAAAAAGGAAAGCATGCAAATATAAAGTCATCCACCTTCTTGAGTCAACTGACACAGCTATACCAAAGTCAGGCACTCTTGCGTCTTTCCCAGACAGCACGTATTTGGCAATTCTTGTTTAGCGAGGTTGCTTCCTCCCCACCTGCCCCTTTTCTCTGGCTTTCTTTCGTGACGTTCATCACCCTCAGGCCATCCCAGAATATCCAAGGACCTATTTCCCCAGTGACATATGTGGGAATCTGAGCACCTCAAGCCTCACCCTTTCTCTGTGTTCAATTTCTGATTTGGTTTGAGACAGTGACTTTGGATTATATTTGTACATGTAGCAGACCCAACTCTGATTCACTTTCAGTCCCATGTTTAGCCTGTGGAGTCACTCTGGGTTAGCATTCATGTTTAGCACCAAGCGTGTCCTTGCCTCACTTTCGGCTTTGTTAGTCGATTCTTTAGCTGCCTGGCTATGAAATTGAAATATGTTTACCAGTAGATGCATTTATAAATACTAATTAGTTATTGATTCACATTATTATGATTTAGACTTGTGGTGCATTTACAATAAGAATTTTGTACACCTCAAATGTTGGATTTTAGCTATAAAACAGAAATCTATCCTTTTGACTAATAACATTTTTAATGATACTTCTACTCTTCTATTCTTATAATTTAAGAGTTTTATTTTCTAATCATCTACCCTCACATTCCCTCTCCTTTGTTGACTGATTTTCTTTCCAGAAGCTTGTTTTATTGCATCTTGACCAGTACTCCGTTATGTATGATGACAATTTCTTTGATTTTATCAGATGTAAATTAGTTATAACAGTGTTTATATCGCTACTGGCTTTCAACATCTATAGAGAAGTCCTGTAGAATAATTTTTCAAAAAAATTAAAGTACATTTAACATACAATATTGCATTACTTTCAGGTATACCACATAGTTATTCAACATTTATATTCTTCACGAAGTGATCACCACGCTAAGTCTAGTAACCATCTATCACCATACATGGATGGACCTATAGGGTGTTGTGCTAAATGAGATAAGTTAGACAGTGAAGGATAAAAACCATATTGATTCACTTATACATGAAAAACAAACAAAGAAGACAAAATAGAATCTTTTGTTTTAAAAATTCAAAGAACTGTTTCTTCCTATTGGCAAAGAAATGAGCTGGAAGTTACATACCCCACCAGCAGTACCCAGAGCTAACTGGGGATCAAGGCTGGTTTAGAGGCAACGAGTTCCCTAAAAATTAATAAATATTTGAAGTTTATATATGAAGGTCCTAAAATCATGGATATCACTCTCTTGGGTAAAAACAATTTTCTCCCTTTTCCAATGGATTCTGCAGAAGCTTTATTTTCTCAAAAGCTTCATCTCAACAATCTTAAATTGGTGGAACAAAAGCTCTTCATGAGACATGAACATATTTTGGAAGAATGATCATAGATTTGGTTGTCAACCAGGTTTGGAATCTAAGCTCTTTCGTGTGGTAACCTTGAGCAGGTGGCCACCATTTGGACTTCACTTCCTGCCCTGTGGGCAGGAGTTGCCCTGTCTGTGCTGAAGCATTGTAGGGACTGATTGGCACATGAGAGAGACTCAGTAACGGTGGGAGGAACCGCCATTATTATCCTGTCTTCCCATTTGCTACAACCTCGGTCCTAAGGCTCAAGCAGGTAGTCTGGCCTTTTTTTCTCTGGCTGCTGTGCAGGGCCTGTAGTGAGCAAAGCGCTGTGCTCTGCCTTGTGGGAAACACCAGGATAGATATTGTATTAGTTTCCCAGGGCTGCCGAGATTACAACGGCCACAAACCGGGTGCCTTAAAAGAACAGAAGTTTATTGTCCCCACAGTTCTGGAGACTAGAAATCTGAAATTAAGGTGTCTGCAGGACCACACTTTCTCTGAAGACTCCAGGAAGGAATCCTTCCTGCCTCTTCCAGCCTCTGGTGGCTGTTGGTGAACCTGTCCTTGGCTTGTGGCTGCATCACGTAAAGCTCTACTCTTGTCATTGTGTGGCCATATCCCAGTGTCTCCACGTGGGCTTTCTTCCTTGGGTGACTGTGTGTCTCTATGTCTCCAAATCTTCCTCTCTTCATAAAAACAGCAGTCATGGGGTTTAGGGTCTACCCTAATCCAGTATGACCTCATCTTATAATACTTCGATGCTCTGGGGGCTAAATTAATTCAAGGGCCTGTGTGCTTCTGAGTTACAATACTCTAGAGGCTGGAGAAAGTGCATCTGCTGGAGGAGCGAGGAGCTTGCTTTTTCAGTCAGGAAAGAAGTCACTTTGCCCCAGGGTGCTGCCTTTCACTGTTTATAATGTTTGACTTAGATTGTGTCCAAATTCAGGGGCCGAAAAACCCTGCAGGAACCAGGTTTCATATCCAACATTCTGTCATTTCCTCCTAACCCTGATTTTTCATCATTTGTCCAGGAAACAAGTTAAATGACAGTTTCAAAGAAGGAGAATATTTTCTTGAACACCTTAACTGAACCCAAGAAGCTCAGAGTTAATTTTTTAAAGATGATTTGACAACTTGCTCAGCTTGTTTTCTGCCCTCAACAAGAGAATAAGCTTGATAGACAGAGACACGTTCATTGAAATATCCCCTTAGTATTCAAGCTGCTTGGGTAGATAGTATTCTGTGGCATAGCTATTAAAGGAGGGGTGTGTGTGTGTCTGTGTGTGTACTGGATTGTTGAAAGGAACACAGAATCAGTTGAATATTTTTTCTTGTAATATAAAAAGAATTGGTAATAAAGTCTTTCTTTTTAAAAAATTTTTATTGTTGTTCAAGTACAGTTGTCTCCATTTTCCCCCCACCACATCCCCCACCCCAGCCATCCCCAGTTCCCACCCTTGATCCTATCCACCTTTGGTTTTGTCCATGTGTCCCTTATAGATGTTCCTGAAATCCTGTCCCCCATTCCCCCCCATTATCCCCTCCAAACTCCCCTTTGGTTACTGTCAGTTTGTTCTTTATTTCAATGGCTCTGATTATATTTTGCTTGCTTGTTTGTTTTGTTGATTTGGTTCCACTTATAGGCGAGATCACATGGTATTTGTTTTTCACTGCCTGGCTTATTTTACTTAGCATAAGTCCTTCCAGCTCCATCCATGCTGCATGTTGCGAAGTGTAGGAGCTCCCTCTTTCTTTCTGCTGCATAGTATTCAGTTGTGTAAATGTACCCTCATTTTCGATCCATTCATTTACTGATGGACACTTAGGTTGCTTCCAGCACTTGGCTATTGTAAATTGTGTTGCTATGAACATTGGGTGCATAGGTTTTTTGGATAGGTGTTTCAGGATTCTTAGGTTATAATCCCAGCAGTGGAATTGCCAGGTCAAAAGGCAGTTCCATTTTTAGTTTTCTGAGGAAATTCCATACTGTTTTCCACAGTGGCTTCACCAGTCTGCATTCCCACCAACAGTGCACTAAGGTTCCCTTTTCTCCACATCCTCTCCAACACTTGTTGTTTGTTGATTTGTTTATGACGGCCATTTTAAAGTCTTTCTTTTAAAACAGAAATTTGGTGTTTAAAAACCTAAGAATTCTTGTTTAAGCCTGAAATATTGGCCCATAGAAGTCTAATCCTATGAAGTCTGTAGAAACATCTACCAGCCTGAAAAGAGGGTGAAGCTTCTGGCAGACCACCATGGCACTCTGAGTTTTGACCAGGAAAAGCCAGCAAAAGGGAGGGAAACAAGCAAACATGGTTAGAAAACCTTTCTTATCTATGTTTTATAGTAAATCCCTTGGAATTTGTTGTGTACTGCTAATATTAACATCTACAGACCATAACTTGTTTTTATAGGGAGTTTAGGGAGATTCCTGTGGCCATTGATGTCCCTGAAGGGGACGAGTCATTCTTACCAGAATGCAGGTGCTGAACTATAAGGAGTAGCCCAATCTAGTCCACTTTAAATAAATATTTGAAAGTATCTGTTCAAGAATTTTTTTAGGAGAGAAGAAGGGGACAAGAAGGGGTTGCCAGTGGCAGTAGTAAGTCTCCTTTTGGCTTCCCTGAACAGTTCATATATGGTCCAATCTGACCCAAACTTGCTTATTCCACTAAAAAAAAAAAAGGATTCCTGAGTTCATCAGAATCCCCCTGCATAGTTCCTTTTGTTAGAGGAACATGCTTAGGAGTCTGACCCCAAAGGATGGCCCCAGGAGCCAAAAATGAATTCCTTCCTGGTACACAGAGAAGTAAATACTCTCTTCATCTCTGTCTTACATTTCAAGTGCCCCAGGCGCCAGCCCCTTCAGCTCAGCCAATTTAGCTGTGTAACACATACCACTGCAGTTACCAGGACTTCCACAAAAAAGAATTTCCCTTCTCATCACTGAAAATGGCTTATGGAAGGCATTACATCAAATTGTCAAAATTATCAATAGAGTATTTTTTGCCGTTTGAAAAAAATTTTCATTGTATTTTTTACATTATCATTTAACTAACTCCCTTATACCCCCTCTCCCAGCAATCACCACACTGTTGTCTATGTCCATGAGTCCTTTTTCCTTTCTGCTCTATCCCTTTACCCTAACTCCCCTCCCCATAGCTGCCATCCTGTTCTCCATCTATGAATCTGTCTGTTTTGCCTGTCAGTTCAGTTTGTTCATTAGATTCCACAAAAAGGGAAATCATATGGTATTTGTATTTCTCTGACTGGCTTATTTTACTTAGCATGTGTTCTCCAGGTCCATCCATGCTGTTGCAAACGGTAAAATTTTCTTCTTTTTTATGGCCAAGAAGCATACCATTGTGTAAATGTCCCATAGATGTTTTATCCACTTATCTACTGATGGACACTTGGGCTGCTTACATATCTTGGAGACTATAAATAACACTGCAATGAACATATGGGTGCTTACGTTATTTCGAATTAGTGTTTTGGGTTAATGTGTTTCCATGCATTTTTGTTTGCTGGAATCAATGATTAAGAAATATAATGATTTGTTTCTTCTCTTTCAGGGGACACATGCCAGCATTAATCCCATTGTTAATAGTTGTAGCTTAGGCAGTAGCAAGACACACTTCTTTTAAGGTTTAGCGAAAAAAGTATTGAGAGCCTCCTCTGTATTGAGCATTCTGCTAGGGCAGTTCTTATAATCTCATTTAACCCTCACTACAGTTTGATGCAGTTACTGTCACTAACCCATTTTATAGACTCATAAATATTAAATGAATTCAGGTGTATGTGTGTGTATGTGTGTGTGTGTGTTAGAGATTTGAATGTATGAACATCCAGCTTTTTTCTTCTGCACCCTTGCTGTTGCAGACAATGTGACTGAAATGTCCTCATGGTTCTCACCGTCCTCCAAGTCCCGTGTACGCCCCACCACCCCATGAATCCGTCAGTCACCTTTTCCTGTGAGCTCCCATTGTCCTTTGCGCTTTAACCATATAATGTAAGATTTGGCTGTCTCTCGTCTTCTACCACCTTTTGGTTGTTTCCTAAGTCTTGGTCTTGCCTTCCAAGAGGAGCATGAGCTGCTCCAGCATGAGGAGAGTGTCCTCCATGCTGCTCTCGTGTTCCAAATGCGCTGAGCAGATGATGGAGCCAGAGAAGAACTCGCTACAAACTTATTGAATACACGATTGATGAATTCATCTGTGTCCTCTGTCAGCTGTGAACATCCACAACCCAACTTTTAGGGGCCCCTTGAATTTTCACCCCAATTTTTTGCTGGGGCTAGATAGAGTGGGTGGGTAATGGGAGGTACAATGAAGCCAACGGGACCATGTTAGTGTCTGAGCTCTTTCAGGTATGATTTTGCACAGAATCCCATGGCAAGGAACAGAGGGGGAAATGAGCAAATATGATGTTGAGAGGTCAGAGATCTGGTCTTGTCAATAATTGTTTCATTACTTTGGATGAGACACTTAACCTTTTGTCACTCTACTTTTTATTCATAGAATTGAAATAATAATAGCCACATCACTTATCTTGTGTTGTTGAGGGTTTAAGTAAAGCAGTAATGTGCCAACATGTCACCAAGATGTCATATGGATTGAAGTGTCATTATTTAAAGCCAGTGAGAGCGGTGGCACAGTGGCACCTGCCGGACGTCCAGCCGCCTTCCCGGAGCTGCTTTCCCACGCCGGCTCTTTCATACCTTCTCAGTGACATCTCCCACACCTGCAGTCATTTCTGGGGAAGACTTTAGGGGTCAGTGGGCTCAATCATGTCTTGGTGTCTATGTTGACCCAGTTCTTCAAGTTAATTCTACTTTGATTTTGACATTTCAAGTAATTTTTCTCCTGTTGAACTCTGTTTTTACATTCTATAGACTGAGTTTATCTCTTCCAAACTTTCTTTTCTAAAAGAGAAGAGAAATGGGAAAGAGGAGGGGAGTACACTTCAATCATGGTAGCAATGGATCACTTTCTCTTTGCTGCAGGCAAAGTAAAAATGTCCTTGAAGTAGCAATGACTCAGAGCGGCAGAGCCCCGCTCGTCTTCACCGAGCATGTCTCACTGCTCCTCTCCCGGCCTGGTGAACCCGTCAGCCTGCGGGGGCCTTGTGGTGGAAAAGGGGGAAGTCCAAGAAGACGGCGGCCTAGATAATTCCTTAAAGACCACCTGTCTGTTGGCCCTGTCCCTTAACCTACAATCCTCACACTCCAGACTCTAGAGTGTCTAGCACTAGGTAAGGATGCAAACAAAAATTGAGTAAAATTTAAACCAATCTTCAGAAAAATGAAAAGACTTAAAGAGATATGCATGTTCTAGTAGAAAGAAAATTCCCTAATTTAAAAAATGGCTCACAAAAGGAGAAGATTTCCAGACAGCAAGGGTTGGTTAGAGAAAAGATATTATTTGGGGGTGGGGGTGTGTGTGTATGTGCTGTGTTCTTGTTTATTTGGGTGGTGTAACTTCAGAGGCTTTTATCTGTAACTGACAACTTTGACTCAAAGTTTCCTAATTTTTCACTGCGAATAAGAAATTGAGAGCTTGATCAGGAACAGGTGTAATATGTCAGGGCGCTTGCCTTGTTGTTCTCTCTGACCTCTTCTCCTTCAAGTACTGGCTTCACCTGCTTGGTGTTACTCAAATAGTCACAGCAGTTCTGGGCATCAAATCCAGGTGCAATCGTGTTCAGCGGAAGAAAGGGGATATTCCTTCATATCCCTTTCTAAGGAGCAGAGAAACCTTACCCACAGCATCCCAGGCAATAATTTCCTACTTCTAAGACTGCCCAGGAGCTTGGTCAAGGGTTCATTTTGAAATCCTATGTAGTACTGGCTACCAAAGACATGAAGTATAGGACAAGTTGCTACATCTTGAATTCTCTATATCTGACACAGTTTCGATGCTTTGGGACCAATCTGAATTTTGAAGGCAGCATATCTCACATTTGGATGTTCTCAAATCATTCTACTAAGTCATTTGAAATCCTGAGCACTCTGAGTGAGAACTGATTTTTAAAAACTTTCCCAAATGACCCAGGCTGCAGAAATACCTATTAACTTACATTCATCAGAAATGTATGTCTCCCCCTTCTGGGCTTGTTGCTGGGGAGAATCTGCCCAGCTAGTGACTGTATATCCTGATCCCCATGGAGCCACATGACATGTTCTCATTAATGGCGTGTGAGCAGAGTGAAATGTCATCTCAAGCCAAGGTAGTTAAGAAGCACCCCTTCCCTCTATGCTCACAGAAAGCAGGAAGACTCCAAGGGTCAAAGGAATCACCGATGGAAGGAGTTTGGATCTCTAAGTCTTTAAGTGAAGGAACTCCGTCTGTTTGTCAGACACCTGCTATGTGAGTGAGAAGTAAACTTTTATTGTGTTAAGCCACTGATATTCTGGAGTTTATTTGTTACTGTAGCTAGCAGCATTACTTTAATATGCCATATGTCAAGGCAAAGGCAGGAGTTAAGCTCTTCTTAAAGTTTTTGTCATGAATACCCCAAATCCCAGTTATTTCTCTGCTCTGAATGTCTCAGTGCCAGTGTCCCCTTATTCTAGTCTCTAGGTATGAAATTCCTACCTATCAGGAAACTCCAACCTTCCATCCCAGCATCATGCTCACAAGAAGTGCATTGGCCCAGCTTTGGCAAGTGTTGGCAAGACAGCTCTTAGTTGGTGGTCTCTGGTCATTCAAGTCGTTCAGAATGGTTTGGAACCAAGTCCAGTCTCCTTCAAGATCTCTTCACAGTGGGTGTTGAAAACAACCTTCTTTAGTGACAACTTATTTAGTGAATAACTGCCAAGTAACACACACATACACGCACACTTACGAATTATTAGGCCTACATAGAATAAATCCATTATGAAGAAGCTACACATTACCAGCTACGTAGACAATTTGCAAGACTGCCTTTCTCACAATGGAGTGAGGAGGTACTAGTTCTCACTACAGCTGCAATGCCCCATTTTGCAAAGCAATTACCTTCTTTTCTTCATGTCCTTCTTCTTTCAAAACTGTGTCACTTGGGATCTGCTGATTTATACATAAATTAATGGTGGCTGCCTTAACTAGTAAAAACCAACCAAACAAACAAGCAAACATGGAAGCTTTAACAGGTAGGAGCCGTCCTCTGATAATCCTCAGTGGAGGACAGCTGTTGCTCCGCTGGTTGGGTGGCATGGGAATTGGGGAGGGTGGGAGCTCGGGCTGGTTTTGCCCTTCCAGCTGCATGGCTCAAACTGGGACAGGTCAGTTCTCTTGAGAGATGGCTTCTTTCTAACTTTTTCTCCGTTTAAGCTGAACTTGTGATTCCATTGTGGTCTAAGATCTATCCCCTTTCTCCTCTCCCCCTCCCCCTCTATAACATACGATGATGAATTGATACTGGAACAAGGGACCATGACAGAAGAATACATTTTGGTAAAGCTTAGAAAGCTTCCAACTCCTGGATGGAAATGGCCTTTCTGCTTCAGATGCCCACTTGCTGCCCAGTGTTGTTCTAGGTATGAGGTGCATAGTCAGCTCTCAGGAATGCCACAGCATCATCAGGTTTGCAACTCACAACTGCTGGAGTGTTAGACTTTTCTTCCTGGAGGAAAGGAGCATGCTTGGACCTGTAGAACTTTCGCAGGCACCACCCTGAGTCAAGAAGCTTAGTAGCAATTTAAATCTCCATTTATTCAGCACCTGATTAGTGCCAGACAGGCATGGGAACAAAGGGATGAATGACAGAGTTCTCAATTTTTAGGAACTTTGAGAATAGATTGTGGATTTCCATGTAAGGTAAAAAGTGTTATAATAGGAATATGCCCCTAGGGCTTGGGAACAGAGAGGAGGGGCACAGTGTCCCTCCCAGAAAGTTCCAGAAGGGCTTCCAGGAGATGACAGCTAAGACAGCCTTAAAATTTGGGTAGGAGTTAAGCACATAAAGCATTGGAGAGAGAAGTGGAGAGTAGAACTTAATTGGGCAAGATGAGAAGTTGAAATAGTAGACACATTTGGCAGTTGTAACAAAGGGAGGAACTCCAATAAAAGTAGAGTAGTGAAGGAGAGGTGTAGAATAGAGATATAAGACCAGGAGCCTCGGATTTCACCGTATTTTCCTAGATCTTCCTTGGCACACCGGGGAGCACTTTTCCACTCTACTTAACAGTTAAATGTAGAGTCAATAGAAATATTTTCCTGCAAAATGACTTTCCCTGGACTTCAGTTGTACAACTTGCTTTCAATTCTTGGTGGGAGATGTATGTTCCTCTGGAAACTGAGAGTGAAGTCTGAAAAAGGCAAGTCATAATGTGAGGCTGTCACACCTGAGGCCTCTGGGAACTCGCCCCTCCATGCTCTGTTTCTTTTCATGGAGACACAGTGAGAAGTTTTCCTCAGGGGCTGAGCTCAGTAGAGGCCTGATTCTGCTTTTGAAAGCTGTGGTATAAATGTGTTATTCATTTATATTCAGTTCTCCTCTCCTTTCCATCATCTAAACAGATTACATATCTTTATTTTCTTGTAACTAGTTCTAGACCATTGGTTGTAGGCTAAGTGACATGTGACACATCTTGGTTAGGAGCATTTAATTCCCAGTGCAGAACCATCTGGAGGTCTCTTTGCTTTGCTGTCAAAATCAGTAGCATTCCATATGGCATAGCTTCCAACATCTTGGGTCCTGGAGTGAGTATGATGTGGAGCAGAGCCTCCCACGATGTACACATAGCATGAGCAAGATATCAACTCTAGTTTTTCAAATTATTTGTTGGTGCAGCATAACCACGCTTATCCTAACAGAGACAGAGGACCCCATCTTCCCTTGGACTTGATGAGTTTCCACCCTTTAAGGCTGCTTAACAATAATATGCACAAATGGTCTTCTTACCAGAAGTCAAGTGAAAGCAGAGGGAGCTACATGCTTAGCTTTAGAAACATGGTATTGGTAAGAATTTTATACCGCTTTGTGTACAGAAGAAAAACTGGAAGATTTTTCTGTAGCAAAACCCCAATGAGCACTGATCTACTTGTAGCTGCATGACCTTCACCTGAACCTTTCCTGCTGTGCTTACTTGGCTTACAAGTAGTGTTTTGGGGCTGGATTCCCAGCATGCACACATTTTTCTGAATCTGAAATTCCCCTTAAATCTTCTGCTTTGTCCAACATACCAAAGATCATCAACAAAAACGTTCTATTCTTTGAAAATTTATTCTTTCTGGCCTGATGGAACCTATTCTAGGCATATTCTTCCAAATTTGTGTGGCGACTCAAAACACAAGAGCAATAACCTTTCTAGATGACTTAACAACTGCTTTGGATCAACTGTACAATGGGCTCAATGGTTATAGAAACTGGTCATTAAGATGACTGAGAAACATGTTCCTGACTGAACAACACTGGATTTTGTGTCATCAAGTTGATGTGGCAAAAGTCTAGTCAGTTCTTCCTATCCAAGCCCCCTGCATTGCTCCCAATCCTTCTTCATAATGCTCTGCAGGATAATTTTCTAAAACATGGTTACAGCCATGTCACTCACTTGTCCCAAAGCCTTACATCACTTCTCAATGCCAATAGATTAAGTACAAAACATCTACTGGCATCAACCTCTTTCTGCAAGTTTTTGTTCTGTAATCTTTGTCCCCTGGGCTCTACATACTGCCCCAGTCACACTAAATAGCCACCTTTTGCCTCATTGACCATACAAGCACTTTCACACCTTTGTGATTGCTCTAGGCAGCTGTTCCCCATTCTCTGTTTTATATCTGTTTCTCATTCTTTCTTTTTAAATTACTTTATTGTTGTTTAATTTCAGTTGTCTGCATCCTCTCCCCTTCCCTGCCCCTACCCCCTCCAAACTGTTTCTCATTCTTGAGGAGCTCAAACATCCTTCTGCATGAAGCTTTCTTTATTCTCGTGGCTATCGGTCAGCCACTTCCACCTCTGGGTCCTTGTGGAACTTGGTTTGGTGCTTAAAGTTATTTATTTATTTATTTATTTATTTATTTTATTTTTGTTGTTCAAGTACAGTTGTCTCCATTTCCCTCCCACCAATCCCCTTGATCCCAGTCATCTCCACCTCCCACCCTTGATCATATGCCCCTTTGGTTTTGTCCATGTGTCCTTTATACATGTTCCTTGATGACCCTTCCCCATTTTCCATCTATTATCCGCCCCCACCTCCCCTCTGGTTATTGTCAGTTTGTTCTTTATTTCAATGTCTCTGGTTATATTTTGCTTGCTTGTTTGTTTTGTTGATTAGGTTCCACATATAGGTGAGATCATGTGGTATTTCTCTTTCACCACTTGGCTTGTTTCACTTAGCATAATGCTCTGCAGCTCCATCCATGCTGTCGTGAAGGGTAGGAGCTTCTTCTTTCTTTCTGCTGCATAGTATTCCATTGTGTAAATGTACCATAATTTTTTGATCCACTCATTTACTGATGAGCACTTAGGTTGCTTCCAACACTTGGCGATTGTAAATTGTGCTGCTATGAACATTGGGGTGCATAGGTTTTTTTGAATTTGTGTGTCAGGATTCTTAGGGTATAATCAAAGCAGTGGAATTACCAGGTCAAAAGGCCCATTTTTAGTTTTTTGAGGAAATTCCATACTGTTTTCCACAATGGCTGCACCAGTCTGCATTCCCACCAACAATGTACTAGGGTTCCCTTTTCTCCACATCCTTGCCAGCACTTGTTGTTTGTTGATTTGTTTATGATGGCCACACCGACCATTGTGAAGTGGCATCTCATTATGGTTTGAATTTTCATCTCTCTGATGGCTAGTGATGCTGAGCATCTTTTCATATGTCTCTGGGCCCTCTGTATGTCCTCCTTGGAGAAGTATCTGTTCAGGTCCTTTGCCCATTTTTCAATGGGTCATTTGTCTTCCTGGAGTAGATTTGTGTGAGTTCTTAATACATTTTGGAGATTGAACCCTTGTCTGAGGTATCATTGGCAAATATATTTTCTCATACGGTTGGTTCCATTTTCATCTTGCTTTTTTTTTTTTTTAGCTGTGCAGAAGAAGTTTTTTATTTTGATGATGCCCCATTTGTTTATTCTTTGGTGCTTAAAGTTTGAATGGTAACTACTTATTTACCACTTTGTTCCCCTCACTAGTGCAGGGATAGTGTCTTATTCATCTTTGAGCACTGTGCCTAGCATGTTGACCAACAACTGGAGGCTATCCAAGGAATACTGAAGGAGAGAAAGAAGGAAGGAAGAAGGGAAGGAAGGAAGGAGGAAGGAAGGAAGGAAAGAAGGAAAGGAGGAAGGCTAGAGGAAGAAAGGTAGGAAGGCAGGTAGAGAGAAAAGAGGGAGGGAGCTGTGAGAATGGAGGATGCTGGTCAACATGCTATCCTAAATCCTAGTATTTTTTGTCTCCCTCTCAAGTCTTTGGCCAAGAGTACAAATTAAAACTGAAGGTAAAGGAAGGATCTGAAAGGTAGCATCTGACAGGTGTCTAGATGGCCCAGGCAGCTCTTCAATAGCCAGTCTAAAGGGGACAAGCACCAACCTTCTCCTCCCTGTGGAACAGATGCTGCTCACTCAGCAAATCTGTGCCATGCATGGCCCAAGTGCCAAGGATATTGAAAAAATGAATTAGACATAGCCTTCATTGCTCTCCACTTCAGTCATCTCAATCTTCTTCTCTGGATTCAGTTCCCTTTTCTCATCTCACAGAACTGTGCTGTTTTCATTAGTTCTTTGTTGTTTCTGGGCCCTGGATGTCACTGTTCAAGGTGCCCCTTCTCTTTGTCTCTTACATTTTAGAGAATGTTCCTATTTTTATGCCACACTGAACTTGAATGCAGAAGTCAGATGATCAGCCTTTTATTTCATTCTTTTGGTTTTACTTCCCCAAATCTGCTTTTCAAAGTATTCTCTCTTTTCTCCTTTCTAGGATTTCAATTACATATATATTAGACTTTTTTACTATTTTCCCACATGCATCCAAATTCTCCTCTGTGTTTGCCATCACTTTTGGTCTCTGTGCTTCAGTTTGGAAGCACTTTTAGATCACTAATCCTAGCCTCTGTTGTGTCTTATCTGCTGCTAACCCTTCATTATGAGGAAATTTCAGTTATTGTGTTTTTTAGTCCTAAAATTTCTGATTCTTTTTCATTAATTCTAGTTTTCCACCAAACTCCTTCTTGTCATCTAATTTTTGAACTCATTGATCTGTTTTTGATATATAATAACTTCAATGTCTGCATCACTGTTTGGTTATTATTGTGGTATAACAAATTACCCAAAACTTGGTTGCATAAAGCACACATTTGACTGAGTCATTTGGAGACATAGTCACTCATGGCTGGCAGCTGATTTTGGTGTTGGCTGTAGCACCTTCAGGTGTGTTCTCAACATGGCCTAGGCTCCCTGATAGCATGGCTGCCCCAGGGTGGTTGACTTTCCTACATGGTATCACTTTAGAGGCCAAGTAGAGATGATGGGTTGGAGTGGGGGCAGGTGGGAAAGCAAGAGTGTGGAGAAAACAGTCAGAAGGTTGTGACAGAAAGGTCAGATTTCAGCGTCTGAAATATTAATGTTTAAATATGGTAAGAACACATGGACATACACCCTATCCCCTTAAGCTGCAAAACAGTGAAATATTGTATATTGTAACAATAATTATATGTTATTACATAATAATAATAATGAGCATTTATGGAGAGATTACTAGGTGTCTTCAAACATTCTATATTCTATATTCATCTAATATTCTATTCCCGCAAAACAATTACTATATTATCCTCACCTGGTCTATGGAAGACCGAGGCAAGAGAGGTTCAGCAGATTGGCCACAGGCATGCTGTAAGTGGCATTTAAACTCAGACAGCTACATGCCACTTTTCAACACTATATTATGAATAATACAATAGACCAGGTATAGTCCATCTTTCATTTTCTATCCATTTCCTGTCTAAATATCTGGCAAAGGAAGTTAATGAGAACTAAATGCAGTCATTACGCTCAGACAGGAATTGAGCTTCTATAACATTTATTCGGTGCCCTAATGAAGGACCTCAGTGATGTTGTCATGGGAAAGGCCTGGATTTGGGATTTGGATTCAGTCAAAGTTCTGGTTCAGGTCTAGGCTCTGCCATTTGCTAGGTCTGTGACTTGGATTAGTATTCTAACCTCTCTCATTACTAAAATGTAGGTAGTAATACTATAAATGGATGATGACTTGTCTTTATGACTATGGAGCTGGAGGGATAGAGAATGAGTAAACAGACATGCCCCACACTGCTGGGACAGGCAGGAAGAGGGGGAAGCAGCCAGCCAGAGGAAGATGACATTCAGACAGAGACCCCCATGACCACTCTTGATTCTAAAATAGTAAGTAATGTGAAGTGTGGGATGAGAGAGTGCATGACACAACAGGAGCCTCCTACATAGGGCAAAGGACAAAATGAAATGGGGAAAGTTAACCTCTTCCTCCTCACTTCCTGTACCTGCTAGTAGTGGAGGCCAAGGGTAGAAAGCGGGCTTGTCCTCCCTCCCAAAACCCTAGACTCACTATCATCAGGGATGCAGCTACAGCAGTCTCAAATAGGGGTGGATGGGCGATGGGGGGGTGACAGTGGCAGGTGCGATCACAGGTGACCTGACATTCCAAGCCTTCAGCTCATGTTCCATTGTCCAATCAGACTTTAGTTGTAAAACGAGTTTATTAAAAGATAAAATTACTAATAAGTTGGCACTGACAGAGCCTTAAACCCAAGCATGGGGTCCCTCTGGGTGCAGGTCTCACCCTGCTCTCGTCAGTGGCAGAGTTGTGTCCTCTGCAGTGAGGCAAAGCTGGCGTGATGGGGGAGGAGGGGTTGTTTCAGCCCATGGTGCCTTCTAAAGGCAATATCAAAGCACAGTTTCACAGCTCAGAGACCCAGTGTCAAAGGAACATTTATTAGGTTTCCCAGCTCAGACTCACTTGTTCAGCCTGTTCTGCCCACCCTTCATAGGGAGACCAGATGGCTATTGTTGACCATCACCCGTTGGGAGGAGAGGTTTGACACTGATGTTCTAGGGCTGAAGTAGAGAAAGTGAACACTAATAAATCCTGCTTTATGCACTGGTGTTGCATGCTGGGTTTAGGGAGCCATTTGCATCTATCTGTATTTTTAACCAAGGCTTACAGTTGCCAAGTTACATTACTCACATGTCACTGTTAGAAGTGCATCTTATCAGACATAAGTCCTCTAAAAAACATCACCTTCTGGCCTAAACTCATCTGCTGCTACACAATTGCTGCTAACTTCACCTGTAGGGAGTGCCTTGTTTAAAATGGCTCTTCAAAAATAAGAATAAATGCTATAGAAGTGGGTTACATTTTTCCTGATATAAGAGTCAACTTACATCTCATTACAGGTACAGTCAATGACATCTAATAAAAAAATACAAATATATTGAATTTTGCATCAAATCCCATGGTCATCTGTAGTAACAATGTTCCCCACACAGTTTAAACACTGTCTAAGAGAACATATGTTATGCATTGTATATTTTATCTAAAATTATGTTGTTGACCATGGAATATATTAAGCTCTTAATTAATTAATAGAATTTGAGGGTTCATTTCAATTTTTTCCAGATTTATTGAGATATTATATTATACGTAACACATGTAAGTTTAAGGGGTACAATGTAATTATTTGATGCATGTATATGTGAGGAAATGATGACTAAAATTTTATAATTAATAGAATTATTTGGATGATTCTTTAAAAAATTATACAGTCAAAATACATCAAGTTCCTTAAAGGTCCATATCCTTTGAAAGAGAAACAATCCTAGAGAAATTAGAACAGGGGGTAAATGTATATGTGAAAAGATGTTTACCAAAGAAGCATTATTTGCAATTGCAAAACATAGACAATGACTTTGTTATCCAACAGAAGAACAATTACACAAAAGATGTATTAGAAAGACAGAATTGCCTCAAGGTTAGGAATGGGCTTTGGAGTCAGTTAGCCAAAAGCCCATTCTGAGTTTGAAACCCAGCTCCTAACTTATTTGTGACCTGGAGCAAATTAGTTTTCTCATTTAATCTATTAATTATCGAATGCAAAATAAAAAAACTGCTCCAAAACTCAATGGCTTAAAACAGCCATCATTAATTATCATCGCTTCCACACGTGCAGATCGCCGGGGGTTGGCGTGACGGAAGTTGTGCCCGGCTGGGAGCCTCTGATGCTCGCCGCAGGACTGTGTGTCTGTTGCCTGGCTCTGCTTCCCATGCCTCTCATCCTCTGCTCTTGTCCTGGTAGGATAAATGAACGTATTCTTTACAAGGCGATGGGAGAGCCACAAGAGGGAAATGTGAAGATGCATCGGACAGCCTCACACGGTAATTTCCACCTCATTCTATTGACTAAAGCCAGTCACAGTGACCAAGCCTCAAGTCAAGGGCTCAAGTCAAGGAGTAGCATAAACCACTCCTACAGCAAAGGTTATGACTTCATCACAGGGATTCTGAACCTTGGCATTAGTGACTGTTTGGGAAAAATTATTTTTTCTTGTGAGGGGCTGTTCTATGACTTACAGGATGTTTAGAGCATTCCTGGCCTCTCTGTACTAGATGTCAGTAGACCTTCATAATTATGACAACCAAAAATGTCTGCAGATATTATTAAATGTCCCCTGGTGGGAAAAATGGTCCCTAGTTGAGAACATTATTCTGTAGGGAGAGAGAAAGAATTAGGTACAATAATGAAGTCTTCCATTGTAAGGGTTATAATATTATTGACCTTATAATTTTTTCAGAGGCATCAATTCAATTGCTATTTTAATATGTTTAATAAATGTTAGCTTCTATTATGTTATAGACATATAACATTAAAAACTTGATTTTTGAAGAATTTCTAATATTGTGGGAAAAGGTGTAAATATGTTCTTAAGTAAAGAAGAAAAATATAAAATGGTACATACATCAATAAAATAAAAAAATATAAGGTAAATATAAATACTTGGAAAGAAGAAAGGTAAATATATAGTAAAGTGTTAAAAGGTTATTTTCTATTGTATAATGATGATTCTCATTTTCTTCATATTTTTCTTTTTTTTTACTTTTGATTTATCACAATAAGATTATATTTATTTTATAAATTATAAAATGAGTTTTACACACAAACATACACAGTTTAAAATTTGTTTAAGGTGCCCGGTTGGTGTAGCTCAGTGGATTGAGCGCGGGCTGGGAACCAAGGGGTCCTGGTTCGATTCCCAGTCTGGGCACATGCCTGGGTTGCAGGCGAGGTCCCCAGTGAGGGCCGTGTGAGAGGTAACTATACATTGCTATTTCTCCCTCTCTTTCTCCCTCCCTTCTCCTCTCTCTAAAATATAAATAAATAAATAAAATCTTAAAAAAAAGCACAGGTTTAAAAAAAATTTTTGTTTAGGTGTTTCAACCTGACTCTTCCCTCCTCCCCCCAGATTTCCATAAAATAAATAGAGCCTTTTGGAAATCATCCTATTTACCTTGGTCCTATAGAGAAAATATTGTTATAAACAGTCAGGAAATATTTGTGGTTGATGATTTCTTTTCTTGCAGTAAAATCACTTCTAAAGGCAAGAATATATCACATTGGGGAATATTTTTAAAATATAAAAATATTAACTATTGGAGATTATGTAGGGAGGCAGATTTATATACTGTAGCTGGAATTACTAATGGCTGCAATCTTTCTGGAAGGCAATTACCCAATGATTTGAAGTGTTCATGTATAACATTTCAATTTCTAAGTATATCTCTTAATTACATTATTAGTGATATACAGGGTCAGGCACAAATAATACCCCTTATTTATGAGCTGGTAATCTATACCAAATCTTTTATTAAAAAATAAAAGCATGTAATTCTGTAACATAACAATATCACACTCAAGCACAGCATATGACATTTTAGGAGAAACGTTCAAATTGATGTCCTCCTCGTGTGAGACATGCATGTACCCTACCAACCATACCCAATGGCATTACTTCTGCCAGACTCTGAATATAAAAGCTACTAAATAAAGATATTCAATAAAGAATTATGTACTACAGCCTAAATCAGAGAACAATGTCCAGTGACAGAAGAATATGATAAAATATTCTACTGCCTAAAGGTTTTGTTTGCAAACGCACTAAAGGATATTGAGAAATACTCATCATTCATTGGTGTGGAAGAGCTCTAATGGACCCTAGTACCATGGATTTATCATCTTGCAAATAGTGATAGACCCCCAGGCCCACTAAGTTTTCACAAGCAACATAGTCTTTCATTAGCCTCAAAATTCTGTGAACAGAAATGATGTGAGCAACTTGAGAGTCATATCCATAAAAAGAAAGGAAGTGCTTGGCCCTCACTTCCTCTCCACTTAGAGATGTGAGATGAAGAGGGGGTGCTGTGAGTAAGCCCAGATCCCCATCTAGGGCCAATTCCAGCAGGAGAAGGAGATCTGGGTCTGGCACCAGACCCAGACACTTTATGTCTCTAACTCCTTATTTTGTGTTAGAAAACTCAATCTATTTCACAATTCTTTATTTTGGGGTCCTTTGTAACAGTAGCTTAATCTGATCATTAAAAAACATAAATTGGGACTAGAAATAGTATCCTGTAGGGGTAACAAAAATGTAAACTATATCACTATAGTAGCAGTGTGATCATTTAACAATTGTGTTAAAATGGATTATATTTAAAAATCAGTCCTCGGAGGGGGACTTCTGGCAAGATGGCAGGCAGCGTAGGTGGACACACCGTGCCTCCACACACAACCAAATGAGGAAAAAACAGCAATTTAATTAAACAAAAACAGCCAGATCTGACAGAAAATCAAACTGAGAGGAAGTCTGACAACCAAGGAGTTAAAGAAGACACTTACATCCAGTCTGGTCCTGCCCCCACAGGCTACATCACAGCACAACGACGAGGGTTACCCCGCCCCTACAGACAGCATCACAAAATAGCAATGTGAGTTGACCCGCCCTGGTGGACACCTAAGGCTCCGCCCCTTAAAGTAACGGGCGCCCCGAGGGGGAAAAATGGCCCAAATGAAAGAACAGATCAAAGCTCCAGAACTAACCGACCAAGAGATAGCCAACCTATCAGATGCACAGTTTAAAACACTGGTAATCAGGATGGCCACAGAATTTGATGAAAAATTATCGCAATTACTTGAACAAATGAGGAGAAATCTGCAGGGAACCAATAGAGATAAGAAGGAAACTGGGACTCAAGTCAATGGAGTGGACCAGCAGAAAGAAAAAAACATCCAACCAGAAAAGAATAAAGAAACAAGAACTCAGAAAATGGAGGGGGGGTTCAGAAACCTCCAGGACATCTATAAACGGCCCAACATACGGATCATAGGGCTGCCAGAAGGAGAAGAGGAAGGCCAAGAGATTGAAAACTTATTTGAACAAATAATGATGGAGAACTTCCCCAAGCCGGTGAAGGAAATAGACTTTCAGAAAGTCCAGGAAGCTCAGAGAGTCCCAAAGAAGTTGGACCCAAAGAGGAACACAACAAGACACATCATAATTACATTACCCAAGATTAAAGATAAGGAGAGAATCCTAGAAGCAGCAAGAGAAAAGGTGACAGTTACCTACAAAGGAATTCCCATAAGACTGTCAGCTGATTTCTCAAAAGAGACCTTGCAGGCAAGAAGGGGCTGGAGAGAAGTATTCCAAGTCATGAAAGGCAAGGACCTACATCCAACAATACTCTATCCAGCAAAGCTCTCATTTAGAATGGAAGGGCAGATAAAGTGCTTCTCAGATAAGGTCAAGTTCAAGGAGTTTATCATCACCCAGCCTTTATTGTATGAAATGTTAAAGGGATTTATATAAGGTATGGAGGCATATCAACAGGGGAGTGGTAGGGGGAGAAGGGGTAAAAGGGGCACAAAATAAGTAGCATAAATGGTAGGTAGAAAACAGACAGGGGGAGGTTAAGAATAGTATAGGAAATGTAGAAGCAAAAGAACTTATGTGTATGACCTATGGACAAAACTAAAGGGTGGGGAAAGGGGGGCTAAGGGCTGGAGTGGAAGAAAAGGGGGGAAAATGGGACAACCGTAATAGCATAATCAATAAAATATATTAAAAAAAAATCAGTCCTCGGAAATGGACCGGAGAGATGGCAGAATAGGTGGAAGCTACACTAACCTCCTCCCAGAACCAAACTGGAATAACAACTAAATTATAGAAAAGTCATTCTGACTAGCCAACTGAACGCTCACTGGAGAAAAGCCTTTTAAGCAAGGACTTACAGAAGAAACCACACCACCACAACAAGACTGGTAGGAAGTGTGAAGGTGTGAGAGGGCTGGCTGGGCTCCAACAGGTGGCAGTTGAAGTTCTGGAGTGATATTTCAGGGGCCAAGGGGAGGCAGTTCCCCATGAGAATTATGGGGTCTAAACCCCAGGCTGGGCTTCCTTGCCTAAAGCACTACAACCAGAAAAGGAACCCAAATAACATCCAGCTATGAAAATCAGTGGGGCTGCTGTCTGCTAGGCAGAGCTGGCTAGAGATGCAGAGAGCCTCTTAAAGGGCCAATGCACAAAATTTTGTTTGGCAGAGCAGATTAGAGCCATGTGAGGAGAGTCTGGGCTTGGTGCTCTGGGGAGAGAGCTGAAGGATCAGCCACCAGGATTCCTGTGTTCAGTCTTTCCCCCATACTGCAGAAGCCATCTTTCTTAGGTACAGTACTCCCTTCCATGAGCCAGCAGCCTGGGGGGGGGGAGCATAAGCTCCACCCATAGGAATCCCCCTTGCTTCACCCTGTGAAGCTTAAGCAAGGCTGCTGAGGAGTACAGCTGGAGGCTATTTCAGTGATTAAGACTAACAGAAATCATGCAGGTGAAGGCAGATTTCTGGGAGCTCTGAGACTTTAGCTGACCCTCCCCTGGACCTGGTGCTGGTAAAAGCCAGGCTTGGTGTGCCATTTGGTACTTTTTGCACACATCCAGGTCAGCAGAGGGAGCAACAAGCTGTGGCTTTCTAATAGCTCAACACAGGTTTCCCAGGGCCAGTCACATCTGATACAGGTCTGCACCAGAGTCTTTGAAGATCTACCTAATACAGAAAAACCAATACAAAGTGGGAGCCAAAATGGAAAGACAAATAGGCCCTAAATGAAAGAACAAGAGAATTGCCCATAAGAAGAACTAAATGAATTGGAAGTAAGCAACTTATCAGATATAGAATTCAGAGTAATGATTATAAGGATACTCGATGCATGAAAAAGTCATAAAAACAAGAAAAAAGGACAAGTCAGAAATAAAGAGTGCAATATCTGAAATAAATAATACCCTGGAAGAAATAAAGAGTAGGTTAGATGACACAGAGGATCGAATCAGTAACTTGGAAGACAAGGTGGAAAAAAAACCACCCAAGCAGAGCAGGAAAAAAAAAAGATTAAAAAAATGAGTAGATTTTAGAAAACCTTTGGGACAGCATGAAGTAAAACAACATCCACATCATATAGGTACCAGAAAGCGAAGAGAGTGAGCAAAGGATTGAGAATCTATTTGAAGAAATAATGACCCAAAACTTCCCTAACATGGTGAAGGAAAAAGATACACAAGTCCAGCATGTTGGACCCAAAGAGGCCAACACCAAGACACATAAGAATTAAAATGGCAAAGCTTAAAGACAAGGAGAGAATCTTAAAAGTCACAAGCGAAAAGCAGTTAGTTACCTACAAGAGAACTTGCATTAGACTGTCATCTGATTGCCCAAGGGTAGTATTTCAGACCAGAAGGAAGGGATTAACATGAAATATGCAAGATGGTGAAAAGCAAGGACCTACAACCAAGCCTACTTTACCCGGCAAGGCTATCATTTAAAACTGAAGGAGAAACAAATAACTTCCTAGGCAAGAAAAAGCTGAAGGAGTTTGTTAACACCAAACCAGTATTGCAACAAATGTTAAAAGGCTTGCTTTAACCTGGAGGAGGTCGTGGCTGATCTGAGAGATGCAAACAAACTTTTTTCTTAAATTTGTTACATATATTGGGTTCAAGGTCACAACTAGCTACACATTTGTATATGACTAGTGTTAAGCCATAATGTTTTAGCTGTCAGTTTGGTTATAACATATGTTTTGTTAGGCTATGTGCTATTCAATAATAAATTGTATCTGAGAGATACCATGAACTCCGAAGTCAGTGTTGATGTAGTGGGTTTTTTTTTTTTGTTTGTTTTGTTTTTTTAACAAACTTCAAAGTCAGTGTTGTGTTTTGTTTTGTTTTGTTTTCCATTTACTGTTGAAACAGCTGGAAAAATATATCAATTCAATTATTTAAGGTATGTTGAAGAACTTCAGTCCAATGATGAGGATGATAGAGTCAAACTGAAAGTGATTTAGAAGATGAAGATTATGTGGAACTTCATTCAGATTTGGATATTGAGCACGGTATTTTAGACATGAAAGAAGAGTGATTTTTTTTTTGAAACCATAAAAAATCCTAATGGAGGAAAAATCCAATAAGAATATAAATTAGAGCTGGTTCGGTGGAGGTATATTCTTTCAACCTTCTTTTGTCTGGGAAACACCTTATTTTACCTTCCATTTTGACACAGCAATACCACTGTTGTGTAAGGGCACCATAAGGACCCTGAAACACCAATTCAAAAGAACCCATGCATCCCAATGTTCATAGCAGCACAATTTATAATAGCCAAGTGCTGGAAGCAACCTAAGTTCCCATTAGTAAATGAGTGGATCAGAAAACTATGGTACATTTACATGATGGAATCTATGCAGCGAAGAGAAAGAAGGAGCTTATACCCTTTGTGACAGCATGGATGGAACTGGAGAGCATTATGCTAAGTGAAACATGCCAAACAGTGAAAGAGAAATACCATATGATCTCACCTATATTTGGAACCTAATCAACAAAACAAACAAGCAAGCAAAATACAACTAGAGACATTGATATAAAGACCAATCTGACAGTAATCAGAGAGGAGGAGGGAGAAGAATAATAGGGAATAACAAGGGGGGAGGCATCAAGGAACATGTATGAAGGACACATGGACAAAGCCAAAGGGGGTGGGTTTGAGGATCGGAGGCAGGAATGGGTGGGGCAGGGGGTCACGATGGGGTGAAAATGGAGACAAATGTACTTGAACAACAATAACAAATTTTTAAGAAGAATATAAATTAGAAAACAGTTGTAGAATATTTTGTGTCAACCGCTGTTAGTTCAGTCAAATGCAAAAAATGCCAAGATAGAACTTGAAACTTGGCATTGCTTTATCACAAATTATATTTTAAACTGATAAGAACAGATACTACACTTGATCTTAGCCAAAAGACTGAGACGCGATATCACAAATGACATTTTAGATCTAATCTTATTTAATACAACAATACATCAATTCTATCTTGAACTGGTTTTCATGAGAAAGAAATCTTAAATAGACAAAACTGAATTGAAAGCGTTTTTAGGCCTGTTACATATAACTGAGTTATATTGCAACAATCAGCTAAATTTGTAGGTTTTATGGGCTACAGATTGTAGTGGGATTGAACTTTTTAGACTTATGATATCTTTATGGAGATTTACATTTATTCATAATTGTATCAGGTTTGATGACAAAATTATGAGGTTAGAATGCCTGAAAGTGGACAAATTAGCCACTGTAAGAGACATTTTCTCAGCAACTGTAGAAAATTGATCATTATGTTATCCTGTGGGACAGAATGTAACAATAGATGAAATGCTACCTGAATTTAGAGACAAAAGTATGTTTAGACAATATATTCCATATGTGACCAGTAAACATGGTAAAAAATGTTTTGCCATGGCTGATTCAAAAATATTTTACATAGAAAATCATGAACTATATACCAGTGAGCAGCCCGAAGGTCCTTACTTGATGGATAATAAACCAGCAGACATAATCAAGAGTTGCAGAATCCATGTACTCATCAGGATGTAATATTACAGCAGATAACTGGTTCAAGGATATAAATCTTATCTCCAACTTGAAAAAGAAGTGACTTTCATATGTAGGTACTGTTCTTAAGAATAAACCCCAACTACCCCCTGAATATTTGTCTTCTATAAATAGGCCTAAAAAAAAATCCAACTTATTTGCTTTTGGTGCAGACTGCACACTTATATCTCATATACCCAAAAAGGGAAAAATGTAATATTAGTTTCAACTATGAATTTCAATGATGCCATAAATTTGGATTTGTGAAATCCTGACATAATAGAATATTACAACCAAATGAAGTCAGGCGTCGACACTGTGGACTAAATGATACATATGATGTGGCCAGGGACACCAGAAGATGGCCTATGGTTATGTTCTGCACAGTTTCAAATTTCTGCAGAAATAAATGCTGAGATTATTCATATGCTGAACACCAATGTGAAAATAAGGTGCAGAATATTTAATAGAAATCTTCTATGATCTTACCATTATCAGGAACCTAATGAACAAAACAAATAAGCAAGCAAAGCATAGCGAAAGACATTGAAATTGAGAACAGGCTGACAGTGACCAGAGGGGAGAGGGGAGAGGATAATGGGGGAAAGGGGTGAAGGGTTTACAGGAACAATTATAAAGGAAGGACACATGGACAACAACAAGAAGTGGGGGAGAAACAAGGGAGGGTGGTGGGGAGGGGTGGGGGGAAAAGGCAGAAACTATACTTGAACAACAATAAAAAAACTAAATAAAAAAAAGGAAATCTTGCAACAGTATCAAAACAAATAAAAAGGCATTCAGAAACCTCTATAGGTGTGCATAAATCTTTACAACTGAAACGTCATCAATTTCAATTACAAATGGAAGGAAATTCTAAGGACCGTCTAGATACAGCTCCCTGACAAGCAGAGAAAGACAGAGGTGTTAGATGCTACGCATCCAAAACGAGTCACTCACCAAAACACGTTTGAAGTGTTGTGAAAAGTATTTATGCCTTGGGCATAGCAATTATTTTTTGTGATAAATGTTTTGTAAAGCCAGCTATTGAAGATTCTGAATAATTAATGTTAAAGTCTTTTATTGATTTTATTTTTTTAGCAATATCCGTGTTCCATTATTTGAAAAGAAAAATTTTTATTCTTTATGTTTTTATATTTCTTTGTTTAATAATTTCTAGATTGTAATGGAAAATAAATAAAAATCATGTATTTTATTATATAAATATAATAAATGCAAATTTGCAGTGCTTTTAATTTTTTTTGCATTAGAGCACATAGTAGTAATGAACGTATCTCTCAGATCCACATGACCTATGCTGTAATGTTTTTGACCATGACCTCATCAGGGTTAAGAGAGGAAGAAGAAAAAACAGAGAAAAACAGTTAAAAATAAAATGGCAGTAAATACATATCTATCAATAACCACTTTAAATGTAAATGGCATAAATCCTCCAATCAAAAAACACAGGGTAGCTGAATGCATAATAAAACAAGAACCATATATACGCTGCCTACAAGAGATGCACCTCAGAGCTAAAGATGCACACAGACTGAAAGTAAATGGATAGAAAAAGATATTTCATGCAATTGGAAAGACAAAAACTGGGGTAGCAACACTCATATTCAACAAAATAGACTTTAAAACCAAGGCTATAGTAAGATACAAAGAAGGACACTACATAATGGTAAAGGAATCAATCCAAAATATTTATGCACCCACCATAAGAGCACCTAAATATATAAAGGAAATCTTAATGTGAGAGAATGACAGAAATACAGTCACAGTAGGGGATTTTAACACCCCATTGACTTCAATGAATAGATCTTCCAGATGAAGAATCAACAAGGAGACAGTGGCTATGAATTACAGATGGATCAAATGAATTTAATTGATATCTTCAGAGTATTTCACCCCAAAGCAGCAGAACATACATTGTTTTCAAGTGCACATGGAAAGTTTTTTAGGATAGACTGCATGTTAGGACATAATAAATCTCTTAATAAATTTAAGAAGATTGAAATAATATTGAGCATCTTCTCTGACCATAATGCTATGAAACTAGATATCAATCACAAGAAGAAAACTGAAAAATATACAAAGACATGGAAACTAAATAACATGTTATCAAACAATAATTGGGTGCACAGTGAGATCAATGAAGAAATTAGAAGTTACCTTGAAACAAATGAAAATGAGGACACAATAACCCCAAATCTATGGGATACAATGAAAGCAGTCCTAAGAGAGAAATTCATAACATTACAGGCCTATCTCAAGAAACAAGAAAAAGCTGAAGTAAACAATCTAACTTTACACTTGAAGGAACTTTAAAAAGAACCACATATGAAGCCCAAAATGAGTAGAAGGTAGAAAATAATAGAGATCATAGCAGAAATAAACAAAACAGAGGCTAAAAAAACAATAGAAAAGATAAATGCATACAAGAACTGATTCTTTGAAAGGACAAAAAAAGATTGAAAAACATTTAACTAGACTCATCACCAAAAAAAAAAAAAAAAAAGAGAGAGAGGGCCGGAATAAATACAATGAGAAATGAAAGAAGAGAAATAACAACTGACACCAAAGAAATACAATGAATTGTAAGAAAATATTATGAACAACTATATGTCAACAAATTGGACAACCTGGATGAAATGGATAAATTCTTAGAAACATGCAATCTCCTAAAACTCAATCAGGAAGAATCAGAGAATCTAAATAGACAGATTACACCTAGTGAAATTGAAACAGTAATCAAAAAACTCCCAATAAACAAAAGCCCTGGACTGGATGGCTTCACAGGTAAGTTTTACCAAACATTCTGATAACAATTATCGCCTCTCCACGTCTCCTCAAATTATACTAAAAAAATCCAAGAGCAAGAAAGACTCCTAAGTTCATTTTATGAGGCCAGCATTATCCTAATTCCAAAACTAGATAAAAACAATACAAAAAAAGCAAATTGTAGACCAATATCCTTAATGAACACAGATGCTAAAATACCCAAGAAAATATTAGCAAACAGAATACAGCACATCAAAAAGATCATACACCATGATCAAATGGGATTTATTCTGGGGATGCAAGTTTGGTATAACAATCACAAATCAATGGATTTGACACACCACATAAAAAATATGAATGATAAAAACCACATGACCATATCAATAGATGCAGAAAAAGCATTTGATAAAATCCAGCACCCATTTATAATAAAAACTCTCAACGAAGTTGCAATAGAGGGAACATACCTCAATCATAATTTGGGCTATATATGACAAACCCACTGGAACATATACTCAATGGCAAAAGCTACAGCAAGACAGGGATGCCCACCTTCTCCTCTCTTATTCAGTATAGCACTGGAAGTCCTAGTCCTAGCAATCAGACAAGAAGAAGAAATAAAATGCATCCAAATTGGAAAGGAAGAAGTAAAACTCTCTTTATTTGCAGATGACATGATACTGTACATAGAGAACCCTAAAGATCCCACCAAGAAACTAATAGAACTGACAAATTAATTCAGTAACGTAGCAAGATATCACATAAGTACCCAGAAATCAGTTGCATTTTTATTTTTATTTTCAAAAATATATTTTATTGACTATGCTATTACGGTTATCCCAATTTTCCCCTTTATGTAGTATCCTCCATTCCCTCTGCTATTCCCCCCACCTTAGGTCATATCCATGGGTCATGTCCATGGTCATGCATATAGGTTCTTTAGCTACTCCATTTCCTATACTGTTCCTAATATACCTGTCTATTCTGTACCTGCCAATTTGTACTTCTTAATCCTTATACCTTTTCCCCTGTTCTTCCCCTTTCCCCTCCCAACTGATAACCCTCCAAATGATTTCCATATCTGTGATTCTGTTTCTGTTCTGCTTGTTTACTTAGTTTGTTTTTTAGATTCAATTATTGATAATTGTGAATTTATTGCCATTTTATATTCATAGTCTTGATCTTCTTTTTCTTAAATATGTCCCTTTAACATTTCATAAAAAAGTGGCTTGGTGATGATGAACTCCTTTAGCTTTGCCTTATCTGGGAAACACTTTATCTGGCCTTCCATTCTAAATGGTAGCTTTGCTGGATAGAGTAATCTAGAATGTAGGTCCTTGCTTTTTATCACTTTGAATACTTCCTGCCAGTCTCTTTTAGCTGGCAAAGTTTCTTTTGAGAAATCAGTTGATAGTCTTATGGGAACTCCTTTGTAGGAATGTATTTGATTTTAAGATTTTCTCTTTAACCTTTGGCATTTTAATTATGATGTGTCTTGGTGTGGTCCTCTGTGTCTGTCCTGTTTGGGACTCTCTGTTCTTCCAGGACTTGTATGTCTATTTGTTCACCAAATTAGGGAAGTTTTCTTTTGTTATTTTTTCAAATAAGTTTTCAATTTTTTGCTCTTTTTCTTCTCACTTCCAGTACCCTTATGATTTAAATGTTGGTACATTTGAAGTTGCCCTAGAGGCTCCTAAGCCTATCATTGTTATTTTGTATTCTTTTTTTCTTTTTGTTTTTTTTTATGAATGTTTACTTGTTCCTTATGTTCCAAATCATTGATTTGATTCTTGGCTTCATCCACTCCACTGTTGTTTCCCTGTAAATTTTTCTTTTTAATTTTTTAAACATATTTTATTGATTATGCTATTACAGTTGTCCCATTTTCCTGCCTTTATTCCCCTCTGCCCTGCACATCCCCTCCCACCTGCATCCCCCCTCTTTAGTTTATGTCCATGGGTCATATATATAAGTTCTTTGGCTTCTACATTTCCTATACTATTCTTAACCTCCCCCTGTCTGTTTTCTACTTACCATTTATCTACTTATTCTCTGTACATTTTCCCCCTCCCCCCCACTCCCTCTTCCACTGATAATCCACCATGTGATCTCCATTTCTATGATTCTGTTCCTGTTCTAGTTGTTTTTGCTTTTGTTTTTTTAGGTACAGTTGTTAATAGCTGTGAGTTTGTTGTCATTTTACTGTTCATATTTTTATCTTTTTCTTAGATAAGTTCCTTTAACATTTCATATAATAAGGGCTGGGTGATGATGAACTCCTTTAACTTGACCTTATCTGGGAAGCACTTTATCTGCCCTTCCATTTTAAATGATAGCTTTGCTGGATAGGGTAATCTTGGATGTGGATCCTTGCCTTTCATGACTTTCATGAATACTTCTTTCTAGCCCCTTTTTGCTTGTAAGGTTTCTTTTGAGAAATCAGCTGACAGTCTTATGGGAACTCCTTTGTAAGTAACTGTCTCCTTTTCTCTTTCTGCTTTTAAGGTTCTCCCCTTATCTTTAATCTTGGGTAATGTAATTATGATGTGCCTTGGTGTGTTCCTCACTGAGTCCAAATTCTTTGGGGCTCTCTGAGTTTCCTGGACTTCGTGAAAGTGTATTTCCTTTGCCAGATTGGGGAAGTTCTCCTTCATTATTTTTTCAAATAAGTTTTTAATTTCTTGGTCTTCCTCTTCTTCTGGCACCGCTATGATTCAGATTTGGAATATTTAAAGATGTCCTGGAAGTTTCTAAGCCTCGCCTCATTATTTTGAATTCTTGTTTCTTCATTCTGTTCTGGTTGAATGTTTCTTTCTACCTTCTGGTCCAAGCCATTGATTTGATTCCTGGTTTCCCTATTCATCACTATTAATTTCATCACTATTGGTTCCCTGTATATATATTTTTTT
>PVJI01008119.1:0-73181 GCA_004026765.1 Micronycteris hirsuta
AACTTCAAGAGGTCCAACATTTGCATCATAGGGGTGCCAGAAGGAGAAGAGAAAGAGCAGGAAATTAGAAATCTATTTGAAAAAATAATAAAACTTCTCTAATTTGGTGAAGGAAATAGTCATGCAAGTACAGGAAGCACAGAGAGTCCCAAACAAGATGCATGCAAAGAGACCCACTCCAAGACACATCATAATTAAAATGCCAAAGGTTAAAGATAAACAGAGAATCTTAAAAACAGCAAGAGAAAAGAAGTTACCTACAGGGGAGTTCCCATAAGGCTGTCAGCTGATTTCTCAAGAGAAACTTTGCAAGCTAGATGGATTGGCAAGAAATATTCCAAGTCGTGAAAAGCAGGGACTTACAGCCAAGACTGCTCTACCCAGCAAAAATATCATTTAGAATTGAAGGCCAGATAAAGAGCTTCCCAGACAAGAAAAAGCTGAAGGAGTTCATCATCACCAAACCATTACTATATGAAATGTTAAAGGAACTTATCTAAGAAAAAGAAGATCAAAACTATGAACAATAAAATGGCAAAAAATACAAATCTATCAAGAATTCTATCTAAAAAACAAACTAAGAAAGCAAGAAGAACAGAGACAGAATTATGGGTACAGAAAGCATTTTGATAGTTGCCAGATGAGAGGGGAGTGTGGGGGAATGGGTGAAAAGGTGAGGGGATTAAGAAGTACAAATTGGTAGTTACAGAATAGTCATAGGGATGTAAAGTACAGTATAGGAAGTGGAGTAGCCAAATAACTAATGTGCATGACCAATGGACACAAAGAATTGTGGGGGGATTGCCTGAGGAGTAGGGGTGCTGGGTGGAGGGGGAACAAAGAGCGAAAAATCAGGACAACTTTAATAGTATAATCAATAAAATATAATTTAAAAAAATAATGACAGATTCACGGTAGAGGACACATGGACAGAACTAAGGGGGAGGAGGGAGGCTGGGGAAGGAGGGGAGGGGAAAGGTTGCAGATAACTGTAATTGAACAACAATAAAGTAATTATTAAAAAAAATAACGAATCCTGTGCAAGCAAAAAGATAGTTGCCTATCATATTCGAGGCATGCAGAATGAGATAGAAGGAGGGATGATTTTTAAATTTCATTCTGGGAAATGCAAGAAAATTGATCTTATATTTAATTTTTTTCAGAATTTAGCAGCTTACTTCACGGGTGATCTCTAACACAAAGCAGAGTTTTACGGAACTCCTTTCTTGGAATTGATTTGTTTTGAAGTCCTAATGTGATGTTTGGCCTAACCCTATTTGGGCTAGGTAATGGAGATATAGTTGTGCAATATATCTTCCTACTTGTAGATATTTTCACAATTAAAATTTTATATTCCATGTGGACAATACCATGACTTGCGTTTTTTAAAGCTTTCTTCCTACCCATTTGTGTTTCTGCATTCTGTAGGCACTCTATGAGTAATAATGGAAAAAAGAGTTTCCATGAAGCTGAGTTTTAAATTTTAATTAGAAAAGTTTGGGCAAGTGGTAGATTGCATTAAACTTCTTTCAGTTTACCTGGGACAAAGAAGCTCAAGTCACTTCACTAATGGGAGCTTCATGGCTAAAGGCATGAATAAATGAAGCTGAAATCCATTTCACTTAAGCATCTTTCCCAGGCTGATATGGGGCACAGCATGGTGTCATGAAAATAGCGTTGTACCCAGGCGAGCAAACTTGGGTTGGTCTCAGTCGCCACAGGAAATGACATTTTAAACTAAGTGGTTGGGCCAGATACTCAGGAAAGTCACTCCCACTCTGAAATTCTACTACTCTATTTTGCCTAAAGTTAGGTAAACCAGTAGTTAGCATTCACACAGGCAATTAAAAGATAAGTTAATTGAGGCCAATTGTATTATCCAAGATTATAATTGCAGGAATTCACAGACTACACAAAAGCCTAAATCTCTTCACTTCTATCCAGCCCAACTTCTTTGAGAATTTTGAAAGTACTTGTGAGTGAACAGAAGTTACTTTCCGAATTTCTGAGTAAATCTATAGTATGTTTTTCTGTAGCATTGCAGAACTGTGGAGACAGTCTTTGGGGCTCAAATTCCACATCACTCTAGTGCAGACGGTCTTGATCTTTTTTTTTTTTTTAATGTGATTGAAATTGAACTCTTTCCTCAAAAAATGATGGAGCCATAAATACAAAATTTTGCCTAAAATTTGAGGTAGTGCAAGGGAGAGTAGAGGCTATTCCCAGGTTAGGAACTGGAGGGGCCGTGTCCTGTCCAGGTCTAATGCAGGGCCAGGCTTTGCTCTGATGGGGTTAGTTTTGTGCTGAAACCTGTCAGGTCTGTGACCTGCTAGCTGTGACCATAAATAGGTGGCGTAAATTTTCTGAGCCCCTTTAGAAACAGGGATAATAATGTGTACTTGCAGTTGGTGGGAGCATTAGCATTAAGAGCTAATGTATTGTTAAGCACCTAGCACTGGGCCTGTTGTACATTTACTCACTAAATGTCTGTTTTCTTCCCCTTTCTCATATGTTTTTGTGAATCCTGCATAACTCTATGCTTTCCTTTGGCAGGTTGGAGTCTTAGTTCCTTTTTGATTGTCCACACTCTTCTTCACTACCGCCTCCAACGTTCTGTTCTAACTTACAATTTGTACTGTTCAATCTTACATAATACACTTGGATTTCTTCCTTTTTGTTAAAAAAAGTTTCTACCACTTAAAAACAGCACCATTGTGCGCCTTTTGCCAAAATGGGGTTCATTTTTAATTCTCCAGATTTGCTACTTCTATGGTAAAGCCCCAGTCACATTAGCATAACCCAGAATTTCCCATTTTAAATCTTTCCTGGGGCTGAAAATTAATCTTTCCTTAGGCAGTACCTAAAGGGTATGTGTATCGAGTGATCTAAAGATCAATTAAACACTGACTGGGCTTCAGTAAAGAAACTCTCTCTACACAAAAAGAGGCAATGGTAATGCAGGTAGAATCCAGGATCACTGTTTGTGTTAAGTTTGCCCCAGCATCTTAAGGAACACTGAGACTCCTAGGGGAGCTCTCGGGACCCAAACAGAGGGAGTGACCTTGGGCCTCCAAGGTCCAGGAGATACAGCGGAGAACCAGCATTTATTGAGCAACAATTATGTGCCTACTGGAAGTTAGAAGTTGCCATATGGAAGTCTCCAGCCCACATATGGGCCCACAAATGTGGGATTTTTCTCCGTGTTTCAATGAATTATAAATTTATGATTAAAATCAGAAGCATTTCAGATACATCTCTCACAGGGACAGATATACCCATACATAACACACAGGCTCTTATAGCATCTCTTGAGAAATCAGAATATTTGGCAACACTAGACTCAAATTCTTACATGGCAGCAAAAAGGTAGAGAAAACTTGGAGACACCACCATTCGAGGGGTGCAAGCTCTCACTTAACCACAATTAACTTACAACACGTCAGGTATGTGTGTGTCCATATTGCACCTGGACTTCTTGCTATTCGTTATGTTATTTTGGTAAACCCTTAAAAATTTGACCTTCTCTCTCTTTCTCTAAATACACACACACACACAGTATCTGAATTTAATCTCTTTGATGCAAACGGTATTGTCTTTGTTACAACTGATATAAAAGACAATAAAGAATATCATCTGATCTTGGCTACTTAATGTACTCCTGAAAGTCCTAAAGGACTGGTTCACAACCATCAACAGTTTTGCTCTCTGGAGGGCATTTGTCAATACCTGGAGACATTCTTACACATGATTATTACACATAGGATATATCTAGTGGACGGAGGCCAAAGATGCTGCTAAACATCCTATAGGGTATAAAAAAGCCCACCACAACTAAGAGTTATTTGGTCCAAGATGTGAAACGTCAATTTCAAGATGAGAAATCCTGCCCTAGATGGCTTTGACCAAGTTTATAAAGCATCTTTTTTTAGAGAAACCTTGTTGCTGCCGTGAGAACAAGAGACTCCTGACACCAGCCGAGGCTGTTGTCACCAATCACTGTAGCAGCGATGGAGAAACTTTGAGCTGTCATGTTTCCCCTTCATCCAAGCCCCTCTCTTGCCCCAGTTACCATTTTAGAAGTGGGAGACAACAAGAACTGAAAGGGTGTACTACCAACAGGTCTTTGCTATAAGAATTCTCAAAAACTACTTTGCGAAGGAAGAAATTATTTCAGAAGGAAAGTCTGAGATGCAAGAAGAAAAGGTGAGGACATTAGAAAGATTAACCATATATAAAACAATAACAATACCTAATTTAGGGAGATTAAGAAATAAGGTTTAACAAAACTTCTTGACAACAGTAACATAATAATAGGGGATAAAAATAACTGGAGTATTAAAATTTTAAATTCTTTATATTGTTTTTAGGACAAAGATAAACCTACTGATGGAAGTTAGAATTTGTTGAGATATATATAGTATTTGAGTGTCTAAGCATATTAAAATTTTAGGGTAGTTCCAGTCAAAATAGAGGCTTAGGTAAACACATCTTGCCTCCTTGTACAACTACAGAAAAAATTACAACTAGACTGCAAAACAAATATCACCCTGAATTGTCAGAAAATTGAGCTGTATGGAAGTCCAGCAAACAAGGGTTCAACAACCAGGCCACATTCGTCCAGACAGGTCGGAGGGATGGAGACACAGAGATATGCAGAGAGATGGAGAAGTGTGGAGAGGCACAGAGACTTGGCGTGGAGCAGAGAGGTGTGGAGGTGCAGAACAGGCAGTCCCACATCCACATGTGGTGGATAAAAATTTGGAGGGATACCATGGGAGCGAGGGATCCCAACCCCAGACAAGACTACCCAGCCCAGGGTTCCAGCACCAGGAAGATACATCCCAATTCCTTCTGGCTGTGACAACCAACAGATGAAGTTGGGGCAGATGAAGAAACTGTGGGATTCTCAAGAGACTTCTCTTAAAGTGCTCACAAGAGACTTAGGAACCACACACTCACCGACTCAGGGATTCAGTGCCAGGGCAACAGCTGGAAGGACACCAGTGGCATATGGGACGAAAGTGAAGTAACTGGCAATGTACCAGGATGAGTACAGGAGACAGCTTCCTCCCAGGCAAAACCCCAGAGGCTAGGCAGTAGCATTGTCCCCTCACCTAGCGTTCCCCCACACAGAGCCATGGAGCAGAGATACAAGTTGCCCTGCCCTGGTGATTACGTAAGGCTCTACCTCATATAACTTACAGGTGCCCTTTTCTACAATAGGCCATGCTACTATGACAGGGAGTCGAAGTAACTCTACCTAATACATATAAACAAACACAGGGAGGCTGCCAAAAATGAGGAGACAAAGAAATATGGCCCAAATGAAAGAACAGAACAACACTCCAGAAAAAGAACTAAAAAAAAATGGAGATAAGCAACCTATCAGATGCAGAATTCAAAACACTGGTTATCAGGATGCTCCAGGAACTCACTGGGTACTTCAACAGCATAAGAAAGACCCAGGCAGAAATGAAGGTTACATTAAGTGAAATCAAGAAAAATCTACAGGGAACCAACAGTGGAGGGGATGAAGCTGAGAATCAAATCAACGATTTGGAAGACAAGGAAGAAAAAAAAGCATTCAATCAGAATAGAAAGAAGAAAAAAGAAATTTTAAAAATGAGGATAGGCTAAGGAGCCTCTGGGACATCTCTTAAGGTACCAACATTTGAATCATAGGGGTGCCAGAAGGAGACTAGGAAGAGCAAGAACTTGAAAACTTATTTGAAAAAATAATGAAAGAAAACTTCCCTAATTTGGTGAAGGAAATAGACATACAAGCCCAGGAAGCACAGAGTACCAAACAAGATGGACCCAAAGAGGACCACACCAAGGCATATCATAATTAAAATGCCAAAGGTTAAAGATAAAGAGAGAATCTTAAAAACAACAAGAGAAAAGCAGAAAAGAGAGTTACCTACAAAGGAGCTTCCATAAGACTGTCAGCTGATTTCTCAAAAGATATTGCAGGCTAGAAGGGACTAGCAAGAAGTAGTCAGAGTGATAAAAGGCAAGGACCTACAACCTAGATTGCTCTATCCAAGGAAGCTATCATTTAGAATCAAAGGGCAGATAAAGAGCTTCCCAGAAAAGAAAAAACTGAAGGGGTGCCTCATCACCTAGCTATTATTATATAAAGTGTTAAAGGAATTATATAAGAAAAGGAAGATAAAAATGATGAACACTGAAATGGCAATACGTTCACATCAATAATTGAATCTAAATAACAAACTAAGCAAACAAGCAGAACAAGAAAAGAATCATAGAAATGAAGATCATATGGAAAGTTATCCGTGGGGAAGGAGTGGGGAGAGAATGGGAGAAAATATGCAGTTAATAAGAAGCATGATTGGTAGGAACAAAATAGACAGGGGGAGGTTAAGAATAGTATAAGAAATGGAGAAGCCAAAGAACTTATATGTGTGACCCATGGACATGAACTAAGGGGGGGAATGCTGTTGGAAAGGGGGTTGCCGGGTGGAAGGGGATAATGAGGTGAAAAAAAATGGGACAACTGTAATAGCATAATCAATAAAATGTACTTTTTGAAAAAGAAAGTATGTAATTATAATACCAGACAAAATAGATTTTAAAGCAATAAGCATACTAGAGATAAGGATGATCACTATATATACTGTTAAAAGTTCAGATTTGCCAGGAAGATACAATAATTCTAATTTCTATGCACTTGATAAGGTAGCTTTGAAATACTGGGTTGGCCAAAAAGTTTGTGTGTTTTTTTCTATAAAATAAAAGATATATTTTATTTTTACCAATAACCATATTGATTTGGATATTTTACTATGTCAGTTATCTCCCACGTGGTATAACATTGATTGCATTCAATTAATGTCTTGATTTGACTGCCATCAACTTCAACTGGTCTACCTGACCATGGAGCATTGTCCAGCGAGAAATCTCCAGCAAGAAACTTTGCAAACTACCTTTGATACATTCAATCAATCACAGCACCTTCTCCATAACATACACTGCACATATCTTTGTTTATGTTTCAGTTGTGTTTTTACCTTTCTTGAAATAATAAAGCATAATATACCAAAAATGTTGCATATTTTCTTCCATCTTCAATATTAAAATGGCTATACAAAAATCACCAATTTTGATGTTTTTTAATACACACTGATATGTCAGAATCTAATCTAACAAACTTGTTTCTGATGAAGTTAAACACACCTAAGCACTACTAGAGCTATCTTATGGAAAAAAACAAATGAGCCCAATATTTGATAGAACCCAAAACTGAAAGAACTATGAGGAGAAATTGATAAATCTATCATTTTGGTAGGAAGTTTTGTCACACTTGATAGGTCAGTAAAAGAAATCAGTAATGACATGAGTATTGGAACAACGTAAGCAAGAAGTGTTATCCCATGTGGAAAACATTGCTTCCAACAGCTGGAGAATGGATGTTCTTTTCAACAACACAATTGGCCAAACCTAATGTGAGTCTCCACAAATTAAAACAAAAACCGATATCATACAGCCCCCATAAACACAACACAATTAGATCAGATATTGTTAGAGGTAATACAAATTCTTTTTTTTTTTAAGATTTTATTTATTTATTTTCAGAGAGAGGAGAAAGGAGGGAGAAAGAGCAATGTATGGTTGCCTCTCACATGGCCCTCACTGGGGACCTGGCCCACAACCCAGGCATGTGCCCTGACTGGGAATTGAACTGGGACCCTCTGGTTCCCAGCCCGTGCTCAATCCACTGAGCTACACCAGCCGGGGCCAAATTCTTGAACGTTAAAAATTAGACTTCTATTTACTTCTAGCTGCATATGGGTGTCCAACCTTTTTGCATTTGTGGGCCGCACTGGAAGAAGAAGAGTTGTCTTGGGCCGCACATTAAATACACAAATACTAACAAAAACTGATGAGCAAAAAAAAGGTTTTAAGTAAATTTACAATTTTGTGTTGGACCACATTCATAGCCATCCTGGGCCATATGCGGCCCATGGGTCATGGGTTGGACACCCCTGTATGTGAAAGAAGAAACTAAAATGGAAATCAGATGATACTTAAGGGTTTTTAAATGCCGCATTTTAAAATTAGTGATGTGGTGCTAAGGTGATGCTTGGGAGAAATTTATGATCCTGAATACTTATATTAACAGTATGAAAAAATGGTTCAAAAATAACTAAGCCACTAACAAAAGTGTTCAGGAAAAAATAACTGAGAGAATAAACCAAAGTAGACTATTAAAAATAGGTAATAAATATAAAAACAAAAATTAATGAAATAGAAGACAAAGCAATAGTTTAGAGTATTAATTAAAGCAAAAGTTGTTTCTTTTAATAGGAATAATAAGTTTACTAAACTACCAAGAAACTGGAAAAAATAAAGAAAGAGAAAAAGCACAAATAAAATGGTAAGAAGACTAGAAATGGGCATAAGTACAAAAGCAGCAGTTGTTTAAAAACTAATAAGGCATACTATGAACAAATTAAATAACATATGAACGTTTATGTAAAATGCAAAAATTCCCAGGAAAATACAAATCTGTATAACCATCTTTAAAAAAGAAGAAATCCAAATGGTCCTATAAAAAATTAAATCAGTATACAGACATTTTCCCTACAAAGAAAATTGTAAGCTCAAGAGGATTTCCAGTGATTTCTACCAGATGTTCCAACAACAGACGATTCCAATCTTACGTGAATTATTCAGTGAATAGAAAGAAAGGAACCACTCCCAACTCATTTTATGAGGTGAATACATTTCTGTGTGAAAATGTTTGTGTTCCTATATCTTTCCCTAAAATTTTTAAGGTTATATATATTTCATTTTTAAGTTCTTGCTTTATCAATATCTAGTGTTTATGCGCACATACTATATATTATGTGTGTATGTGGAGGAGATTTGTCTAGCAGAGCCTGCCCGTCCATTGCAGATGAGAATAATTCTACCAAGACAGGATCTGCTTGGGGAGGAAAGGTAGCCAATTTCTCAAAGGAGAAGGACCTTGAGCCTGTTCCTCAATGGGCTTTTAATTTGAATAGGAATATGGGGTATATATGTAAAGCTCATAAATCATTGTCAGGCAGTAAGGACCAAACAATAGATAATATTCAAGGAACTCTGAGGGCTTATTCTGAGTCAGGGTCAGATAGCCAAAGGGCCATAAAACTTTGGGAAACAAACTCATTTCATGCTTCGACCTTTATCATTTAAATTGGGGGCATTCTTAGCAAAGCAGGTTTCACAGGATTTTATGCATTCTTTCTTAGGCCTGATTGCCCCTCAGGACCACCCATTCCAGCACAGGGCCACACCCACCTCCCCCATTGTTTCAGACTTAAATCAGGTGGGGGATGTAAGGCAGCCAAGAGATTAGGAGACTTTTTACAGACAGAATGAGGATTCAGGCCCTTGAAAAGCCAAGGGGTGAGTGTCCATCACCCATTTTCTATAGTCCCCTAAGTCCTTACCTGATGGCTCGTCGTGACCATGCCTGTCTTAGGTCGTCCCCTCCCTTAAGGACTCTTACCTGTCATTGGCTAACCAGTCATCCTCCTGGGGCCAATGAGGGTGAAGTAAAGGGGGCAGAGGCTGTGCCCTTGCTGGGAGGATAAGCTTTGTCTCCTTAGTGGCTTATAGTCCCAAGGTCTCTCATTCAGCCTTAGCCATGAGGGGCTACAGCTTCTGAAACCAGGCAGCGTGGTTCCCAACATGTGTATACATATATATATGCATATGTATGAATATATATTGTCTTAGCACCATTTATTGAATGTGTGCATGTTTTTTGTGCACATTTGTGCACGCATGCTTGGCCATACATGAGGTGTGAGTTGCTGTGAGTCCAGAGATGAAGAGTACTAAGTCCCTTCAATAAGGGGCACTGAGACTATGTGTTATACACATAACATCAGGCTGGAGGAAGTAGGCTTCAATGAAGAGAAGGAGAAGATGGTTATTTAAGGACGAAAAATTTGTCAAATGAAGAAAGTGGGGAAAGGACTTAAAAATAGTGGCAGCCTGCCCGGCTGGTGTAGCTCAGTGGATTGAGCGTGGGCTGGGAACCAGAGGGTCCCGGTTCGATTCCCAGTCGGGGCACATGCCTGGGTTGCAGGCCAGGTCCCCAGTGAGGGCCATGTGAGAGGCAACCATACATTGTTCTTTCTCCCTCCCTTCTCCTCTCTCTGAAAATAAATAAATAAAAATCTTAAAAAAAAAATTAAAAAAAAATAGTGGCAGCCTTATTTGTAACAGCAGATATTTATAGATGGGGTTATTCAGTTACCCAGGTGGAAAGCTGTGTGTCAACAAAAGAGTGTTGCTGGGGAAAAGTAATAGAGACATTCATTGGGAATCAAGTTCTCTCTCTCTCTCTCTCTCTCTCTCTCTCTCTCTCACTCTCTGCCCCACTCTACCCTCCCCCCTGCTGCTGGGTCTTGGAAATGACTCATTGGCACAGCATTGACAGCAAGAACAAGAACACTCTTTATGATCAATGGAGATGCTTTCCCATAGAAATATGGCAAATATCCCAGGTATATTGGTAGCCTGCTTCGGTTGGACCACTCTGTGTCCCAGCCTATTACACACTGCTGTAATGTGTTTGCCCATGTCTATGCGTGACAGTGATGGCTATACATTAAAAAGGCCTTAATTTCACCATCTGAGAGAAGTAGTCTTTATATTTCTGAATGAGAGTCCTGTTTAGGCATCTCAATGGTTTAAAAAAAAGTTAATTTAAAATCTTTTGCCTTTATTTATAGTATTGAGTTAATTTATAACTCTTTTATGAGACTCAATTATGAAATTTAAACCCATGGTCTCATTTACTTATTTACTGACAGGTTAAAATGACCTGCCAGGGACAGAATGGCTTCTTGGTAAAATAGATTTGATAGTGAAAGAATTTTTACTGGACTAAATTAATTATTAATTTATTGACTATTCCAAGCTGTGGAAAAATGGAAAATCTATCTGTAACCAAGAAATGTTTCTCTACTCAGGTTTTATTTGCTGTGATACATCAAATGGTCAATATAAACTGAACATTTTACCATATTTATATTCTGTCACTTGTATACGTATTATTTGTTACACTTCAAAAATAAATGCTTGAGGACATAAGACATATCATAAAAAGAAACTGTTTACAACTGACCATAAGTGTTAAATTATTCTTTAACTGGTGATTTTTTCTTGTTAAACATTTGTAAACTCATAGAAGCTTCAATATTTCCTACATTCCTAACTTCAAATCCATGAGTCTCTTGCAGTATTGGGCTAAATTTTGCATTTATACTACTTTGAAAAGGATTTGCTTTGTTGTTTTACAGTATAAATAGATTACTGGGACAGAAGTTCATATATTTTTAGAAAACTAATGTAAATGATGATGGCACTAATTATATTTAGATCAATAATCACTCTGGTTATTATAAATAAGCCTCACTGATTTATGAACACAGAAAGCAGAATTTATATCAATTCATTCATTCATCCAGGCTTTCATTTTTTCATTTGTTCATTTAACAGAAATGGGTCAGAAACTTGCTCGGTTACAAATTGAGAATGTGCTAAATATTCGTTGTTAGTTTGACTTATATTAAACTTTTTTCTTTTAAGTATTTTCATGACAGCTGACCAAATGTTAGGTCAGGATCAGTGATTTAACAATAGGCTGAGGATGTCTTGAAACAGAATTATTTGGGATTGCTATTAAAATGCAGATTCCTGAGCCATTTCCAGCTCTCTCTATTAAGGGAGCTCTGTGTGGGGACCACAGACATTTATGGCCTAATGGCATCTTCAGACGGTTCTTAAACATCTCAAGTTTGAGCCTCATCATTCTAGATATTCTTCAGGCCATCCATTCTAACTCTTTCTGTTATCTATCACCAAGATTGAAATTTGAGAGATGAAAACTACCATGTCCAAACTGAAAATTACACTAGATGGAATTAATAACAAATCAGACATTATTTTTCAAAATTAGCAACTTAAAGACATGCCTATAGCAACTATTTAAAATGAAACACACAAAGAAAATAAAGATTAAAATATTAGTAAGTTGTGGGACACCTTCAAGCAACAGAATATATATGTCACTGGAATTCATAGGTAAGAATATATGTCACTGGAATTCCCCAAGGTAAGAGTACAACATCGAAAGGATGATCCTGGCCCTGACCGGTGTGGCTCAGTGGTGGGGTGTTGTCCTGCAGAGTGAAGGGTCACCGTTTCGATTCCCAGTCAGGGTGCTTACAAGAGGCAACAGATCGATGCTTCTCTCCCTCTCTTCCTCCCTTCCTTTCCCTCTCTCTAAAAATAAATAAGTAAAGTCTTTTTTTTAAAAAAAGCAAGGTCCCTAAAAGAACAAATTGATGAATAGGAAGTTAAAATTACAAGCTTCTGCTTTTGAAAAGATCCTTCTAAGAGATTGAAAAAATAAGCCACAGATTAGAAGAAAATATCTGTAAATCATGTTTGATAAAAGACTAGTATCCAGAATATTTAAATAACTCAATTCAATAATAAGAAAAACTAATGGCAAAAGATTTAAACAGACAATATCACCTTTCCAAAGATATGTAAAGATAGGCAAATTAGTACATGAAAGTATGCTCAATATCACTGATCACTAACAAAGTACAACTTAAAACACAGTAAGATACTACTAACCGTTTGGCAGTTTCTTAGGAAGTTAAACATACACTGACCATAGGATCCAGATAGGTACCCATGGGAAAAAAATCGTATGTCCACATCAAAACTTGTACACAAATGTATGTAGTAGCTTCATTTGTAGTAGCCAAAAAACTGGCTACAACACGAATGTTTATCAACAGTGGTAAAGAAATGAACTGTGGATATACACAACATGTATGAATCTCTGCATAATTATGCTGAGTGAAAAAAAGCCAGTCATTTTCAGGTTGAGAAGTAAGCACACAGAGGACGATGAAAGGTTTCTGCTACACATTCTAAGTCTCACTATTACCAACAAAATAAAGCTAAACTTTTAAATTGATAATCCAGACTAGGAGATTTGGCTCCGAGGACATGGATGTCAAGCCTTCTGCTACTTCCCTGGCCCTCTATGTGTTTTGAGATGAGTAACAATGGACTACTTGTCTTTGCTTAAATGGACAATGAAATTCTATGGCTCTATGATTTTGTTTTTTTAAGGCACTTCCCTCTACTTAGAATGGTCTGCTCCCAATTTGTCCCCACTGAAATCCCAGCTCCTCCATGAAGCCCTCCCTAAGACACAGTTCTCCCCACTCAACCACGGCACTCGATCATGTCTCTGCCAGGGCACTAATGCATCCTGCAGGTAACACAGAGAGATGTTTATGTGTTTGCAACACCCTGTGTGATGGAGGCTGCTACATCTCTCCCTGTATCTCTTCTCTGCTTCCTCCTCCCTGACGACAAAATCCCTGATCTTTAGCTAGAAAAAAGACGAGATTTCCAAGACTCTTTTAGCTAGGTGTGTGGTCCCATGACTTTGTTCTGCCCATATGGTATAAGCAGGTTTCATAAGCAACCTCTGGGAAATATCCTTAAATGGAAGTCCTGTGCTTCTTCTCTTCATCTCTTCCTTTCTTTGGAATACAGTTATGAAGGTTGAGGATTAAGCAAACATTAGATCAGGTCAAGAAAACCATGTGTTAAAGAGAGTGGAGTAACTTGATAGAAAGAATCACTAGACAAGTCCAAGTCTGGACTGATTACCTCCTGACTTTGTTTACCTAAGAGAAAATAAACTTCCTTCCTGCTTAAGCCATTACTTCAGGTGTTCTGTCTCTCACTGCCAAATTATAACTGTTACACCCTTCCTTCCTCCCCATTGCTCCCCACTCCACACACTAGGCCATAGCTCTTCGAAGAGGTGAATTCCAGCAAGCATTTGCAACTCAAAAGTGGACAACAGCCAGGCAGGTAGCATTCATGTGTGAATGGTTTGGGCCTGGGAAAGACCCTGGAGCAAGAGCCTCATGGCAAAACGGAAGATGTGCAAACTATACTCAATAGTTAGCTTGATGTTTTGTATATTTACTGTGAATTAATGAAGCTTTTCCAGGAAAACTTTTTTTTCCTTTGACTTGATACAAATTTTCCTCTTTCGAACATCGTAACAGTATATTATAAAAGTATTTTAACCTCTCCCTACCCTTTATTATGATGACTTTAAAGTGCACCTCAGTCTCCTATTTTTTTAAATTCCGTGAGGTCAGGGGACACATTTTATTGATCTCGTGTCCTCCAGGGCACCTCAGGTGCTGGTAGGCATTGCCGGGTTGCCTCTGCGCTGACAGAGGTGAGGAATGGTTCAACAAACACGCTCCGACAACGACTCGTAATCCGGACTCGTTCTCCAGCCTAGCCCAGCATCGGGTCTAATCACTCCAGGTGGTACTGCTTTCTTAATTTGCTCCCAATTGCTGATAGACGTCAAGCATGTGGACAATCATCTTGGGATACAGATGCTGAAGCTTGCAAGGCTGAGGCTTAGCGCTGACAAGGGTTAGCCCACTCAGGAGGGCCTTCCGTGCCAGCTTTATCCTGCAGAAACACTGCCTGTTTCTGCTGGTTGTTAAGCAAAGTAAAAACCCACCTGCTCAGCCTGAGCAACTGTTTTCAATCAATAATTAAGGAACTTTAAGGTCCCGATCTATACAAACTTATCAATATTTTCACTGAAAAGGAATCAATATAGACAGAGGGAAGCATCCAAGTAAACCCTTTTAATGGCCGTGTTTTGGCTGTGAGAAGTAAATGAATTGATTAAATGAGTGGCCAGTATTAGCCTGCCAATGCAATTCTTTTTTCACTTTCATAAACATTTCCAACAACCCAGTTTAACACTCTCCCTTGGTGTTGTTACTTTGATAAAGTTCTGTTCTAAATGTTCTACTCAAGAAGGGGCATTTGCTTATATTAAATGTAAGAGAGTTTCTGAGTTAATAATCACTGGTAACTAAGATGCTGTGTTAGTGCTTTACACAAATTATTTAGTATTGGTAAAACCTTACGAGGTACATATTATTTTTATTTCCCAGTTTTACAGATGATGAGACAAAGGCTTGAAAAAATTGAAATACTTGTCCCCAAATTGCAATAGCTAGTAAGAGTTAGACCCACTACTTTCACCTTGTTCAGCTACCCCATCCTATGCAGCCTGCCACCCCGTGACTTTGTAGGCTCCCACCGCCCAGTCTGCCCTTCCCACCACCAGAGTCCTGCTGCTAACACTCAGCTCTGACACAGAGAGCGACGATGGAGTTTTGGCTCATGGTAAGTGCCACCACTATGTAAAATGAGTAATCTCTGTGGTCTCCATTCACTTCTCTCCATCTTGGCCAATTGTTGCTATCACTTAGAATGTTCCTGGGGAGTTTTCCTCAGAATCCACAAAAGCCACCAATTCTATGAACTCAATGAGTTTGGATTAAATCCCAGCTCCATGATTTATTAGTTATATAATCTGGGGCCAGAGATTTATTCTCTCTGCACCTCAGTTTATGTATTTTTGTATTGGGGATAATAACAGGTGTGTTACGAGGATTGAATAAGATCACCCACACAGAGCATGGTGTGGCACATACTAGTTATTATTTTTATCTTTTGAGAGCATATTTGATTCTGCAAAAGTTACTTAGAAACAAGTATGACGACAAGGATGAACCATTTAGGATGTAATCAAAAACTAAGCGTGGCTCTAAAACAGTCCCGAAGGTGTACTTGACTGCCTTGCCACTGGCTGCAAAGAAGATTCCAGAGTGGGAATCCAAGGCGTGCCAAAGCATTGCCACATCTGCAGCATGAGCGCACTGGCCTCCCGAAGTGACTACTTTAAAGGCACATACAAACTTGACTATGTAATTTCTGGGAGCTTTTTAAAAAATCACATCTCCTGAGCTTATTGTTATTTTATTCATAGATGAACCTCACAGATATAACAAGTGAGAGAAGCCAGAAAAATAAGAATATATACTGTATGGCTCTATTTATATGAAGTTCAAGAGCAGGCCAAAATTGTCTATGGAGATAGAAGTCAGAACGGTGGTTACCTCTGGGCAACTGATACTGAATGATGAAGGGTATGAGCAAACCGTCTTGGTGCTTGAAGAATTCTTTATCTTCAGTTGGGTGAGGGTCATGAGTATGTGCACACATGTGACATTTTATCAAGCTGGATACTTAAGATTAGGTACTTCACCGTATTTATACCATGCCTCAGTAAAAAAAATGTGACACGCTTTGGGTACTGCATCTGACCGAGCCTTTCTCTTGGGCTCCCCACTGCGGCCGCACTTCCGACACAGCTGGGCTTTCCCCGGACACTGGTGACAGAGGCCGATACTGAATCTGAGGTGAAAACCCGACGGTGGGCCCTGCCATTGAAGATGTTTACCCAGTGTGCTGGCTCGTAAGACAGTGGCAGCACCCCCATTCAGAAACTGTTGGAAAATTAGATTTCATATATGCAAAACAGATATGAAAATTTTGTCACACCCGTTTCCAGATCTTCAGATTCACTGTGCCTGTGCACGTGTGTGCTCCTGTGTGTGCACAGATGCACAAACTGGCCCCCTTTTGTTTCATGAAGAAAGCTTTCCCTCATGTCATCAGCATTCATTAATTAGGCCACACGTATGAAAGGATGAGTCTGCGCCTTTAACACTTAACCAACAAGAAATTCAGAGTCCAGAGTTGAAAGGGACTTGAGCAGTAGCGTTCATTCAGCTCATCTTCCCGCCCTGTCAGAAATTCTTACAGTGGTGCCCCTGACTGAGGGTCACTATATTACAATGAAGTTCAATCAAGACACCCAGAGAGTTTCTGTGTTGTTGGCCCCGGTGTCATCTGAGGATAAGAGGCTGAAGGGTGGGTATGGGCTGAGAAAAGAGAAAAACGCCAAATAGCTTTTATGTGTAATCAATACGGAACAATTCAACAGCAATAAGAATGGCTACATCTTCCCTTGGGCTCTTTGCCTTGTTTTTCTAAAGCAAGTCGCATTAAGTTTAAAGCAATTCAGTACTTGGATTGTTGGAAATAGGCATGTCAGAGAAATGCAAAAGTTGCACTGGCATTTTAGGTCCGCTCTGCCCTTCAGCGGCAATGGAAATCTTACCTCCCATTACATCTGCCCCGGTCACTGAGGACACTTCAGCAGCTCTAAGCTGTTGGGAGCCACTGCACACACTTTCATTCTTTGTAGATGTTTTTTTCATAGGTTTACTTTTTTGAAAGAATAAATACGCATTCTCCTCTGTAAAGGCTGAAATTCCCCTTTTCCATCTCCCTCTGTCCTTCTTGGAATTGTGTCTCCCCTGTGGAGCACAGCGGAGAAGTGTTCACTTAGGCTCTGCAGAAAAGGATTTCTGTGTGACAGAATGGAAAATCTCCAGCTACAAAAGTGACCTGAAAATTGCACAAAGCACTTACCAGCTGTTGATGGGTCCCATTCATAAATAATTATTGAGATATAGGGTCTGAAAGTTGGGTAATTAAAGTTTGGAAGGGTGCAGAATATACATTTTAGGAGAAAGTAAATTATTTGTTTCGAATCTATTCTGTCACATTTTAAATACTGCCACTGCATGTTTCTTTTAAAGAGAAAACACCTTAGTTAATGGTTATATAGTAAAAGATAACAATTAATGTGTCAGTTTTAAGCAAAACTTTTATTTTGTCCTTTACGAAGCCACCTAGAGCAATCCTTAGAAAAATAGAAAGCTAATGAAATAATTACACTATCAGAATTGAAGTGTGTATTAAAGTAGAGAAGCATTTTTTCCCAAAATTATATGTGGAATAGTGGTCTAGAACACCTTATCATCCCCTCCAAATGTTTAATGCAATATTCAGTGCCCAAAAGTCCTGAAAACATATCAGCTATTGCTTCTGTATCTGGTGATATGAATATAATAAGAAGAAAATCCAAGCAATCATATAGCATAGAAGAAAGAAGGAAACCCAGCATTTTCCAGGTACCTGCTATGAATGAGACATCATTCTTGGATAAGGGTAACATCACCTTTCAAGATACAGTAAGGATTAACTTAAACAATGAGCACAAAGATGAAAGCATAATGCCTGTCATTTAGTAGAAATTTAAAAATTTGCATCTATTTACAGCAGGCGATGTATGTGTGTATACAAGTATACACACACTTATAGGTACATAAGTATATGCACATGTGTATGTATATGTGTGTATATATGTATGTGTGTATATATATATATATATATATATATATATAATGTACACACGTATATTAAGGCTACAACAATCTTGCTATTTAAGGTTGAAACATTTTCCCATTTCCTTGGCTAAAATAGCAATTAGAAAAAACTTCAAGCTGTAATTACAGGAAGAAAAATGCATATAATCAAATGTCTCCCAAATCCAGCTATGATCAACCTATTGTTGAAAATTCTTCATGCCCTTCTCTCCCTAAACCCACCCTCAAATATGCAAACACACAAATTTACATAAGTGGCATCATACAACTTACGCATTTTGCAACCTGCCTCTTGAATTCAACATATTCTGGTACCTGCAAGATAAATATTTTTATTTCCATTTTGGGGAAGTTAAGAAACCCAAGGTTCAGAGAGGTTGTATGCATTTATCTTCCCCAAGGTCAGTCATTTTGCTATTCAGGGAGCAGGGCTAAAATTTGCAACTTAATCTGTCTAATCCAAACACTTGTCCTTTCAACACACAAAAAAAGAAACTTAAAGTTATCCCTAGTAATTTCAAAGTTCCCTTAAGAAAAATTCAATTATACACAAATTTACTTCTATAAACCCTTTTAAGCCACTTGGTTCCAGTACACATGAATCACAAGCTCGTCCTTTGGGGAGTAATTTTAAAAAGGGAGAACTGGGGTTTGGAAATAGGGAAGGTAAAACAGATGGCAAAGAAAAAGAAGATTTTGCACTGCAGCCTTGGGAAAGATAAGAGAAGATGAAGGGAAATCGGTCCTGTCTTAGAACTGCACGTCTCTCTCAGGAGGGAGGAGCTGAGTAGCAGTGCTGAGCCTAGGGGAGAAGTTAACACACGCAGACGCGGGCAATCGAATCCCAAGGCCTTTTGGAGAGAGAAGAGCACTGAATAGCTGCTTGGCAGAGCCCAGGTGAGGCTCTCCAAGGCCTTTCCTGTCTCCTGAAGCCGAATCACTTTGACTGCACTGCCCTGACTGAGGTAACATCAGAAAAGAGAACTCCCTGCTACAAAATGAGAAAGGTGTGGAACATTTGGCTGCAGGACATGGAGCACAAAAGATGCTTCTTAGCAGGCACATTACCTTTAATGAAACAAAAGAAATTGACCGCCATTCTATTGAAACAGTTGGGCACAGAATTCCTGAAAAGTTTTACTTAAACTAAATACGGTAAAGGCAAATAAATGTACCAGGCATTATTGCTAATTTTAGAGGAGGGGCATTGATTTGATTACACTTAGTGATTTTCATGGTTTCATTATTTTTAATACACAGGCACTTACAGGAGCTTTTGTACAAATGGTTCTGACCCTTGTGTTAATTATTCTGTGTTCTCCTTTCAGGTCTTTATTTCTTCAAGAGTGAATTCTCTCAACAGAGAGGATTTCCAAATCTGAAGGTCCACAGTTGAAGAGCTTCTAATAAGTGGGAAAATATCATGTATCTCAATTCTACTCATTTGGAATTTGTAATAATTACATGAGTTGTTTGAAATGTATTTTGCTCTAACCAAGCAATAAAGAAAATGCAAAAAAAATTGGATGACAATAAGCCTGGAGAATGCACAATTCTGTTCCTTCCCAGGCAACCAATAAGTGTTTATTGAATGAGCATTGCTGCTTCACCTATATTATTTTTAGACTCCTTGGTGATGGTTACTGCTAATTTCAAATGAGCTTCTGCCATACATTAGAATTAGCTGGATCAGAACTTTACCTGGTGAGGAACTGGCTTCCTAAATGTGTGCGGGGTGCAGTTGCACTGTGCATATTTCAATGTCCTACTGTCACTTTGAAAGTCGTTAATAATTTTATCTTTGATACTGTGATTTGTAAGTTGAGCCCAGGGGAGGATGAGGATGAGGGGAGGAGCTATACGCAACACGCAGGTTTTCCTTCCCAATTCACTCCATCTGTGTATGGTGTGACGTGATGTCCCGCACACACAAAATCCGAGTGGACACACGATGTGTGGGAGTTCAGGGAGACTCAAAGCGAGCACAAGGCAAGTCCGTTCTCTCTCTGTGCTGAACTAGAACTTGTTTCAAACAGAGAAAGAAAGCAATGGTGCTCTAAGAAACACAAATGACCCGGAAATCCTATCGTAATCTTTCCTACTTCCCTCTATCAGCCAACACTTAAGTTAGAAACAATGGCATAGAAGGAAAGGGAAAGATGGCAACCCCAAATTCCTTTTCCTTTCAGTTCTTCCTTTCTCATAAGCAAGCCAAAGGTAGAATGTGCACATACAAATATTTGAATTTTTCCCAAAAGTGAAAACAAATGTTAATTTTGTGCAGGGTTTCCACTGTTCCTGTAAGAACAAAATACATATGCATCTCTGCATTACGAAATACAAATTGAGTAGCTTCAGTGATTCTGCAAATATATTTAATGCACTTATATTTGCATTTTAAAAGGACAGTTTAAAATATAATGATAAATGGGAAAATACATGCTAATAACTTTAATTTTGTTTTTACTTAGAATGACATTTAAAAGAAATAGAAAAACACCATGACAAACTGAGAAAGACTGCATAAGGAAAAAAATCTTTATATTTTACTATTAATAATATTTTTTCTCTAGTTTGAACAGGAGCCCCATATTTTAATTTTGCACTGAGCCGCAGGGTTTATGCAGCCAGCATGGACTATATTCATCTGAGAGAAGAAATAGTCATCTTACTACTTCTCACTGGCTTACTGTTCCATTCATTTGACAATTATTCAGCATTGGCTATGTATGAGGAACGTGCTAGGGGCTAGGAATATGGTAATGAACAAAATAGGCATGGTCTCTACCCCATTGGACCTTGCAAGTCTAGTTTTCTCACTTGAAATATATCTATGGTTGATATTTTAATGCCCTCTAATTCAGATGGCATTTTTCCTGTTGTGTCTAAATTAGTGCAGTTTAGTCCTGTTAATTTCCATGAGGAAGCCATCTTACTTGTGTGTCTGAACTCCTTCTGCAGGAGCAATTATATCGCCCATAGTAGATCAGCAACCACATGGAGTTAGGGATCTGGGATAAGACTCTCGTGAGAAAGTACAGGCTGGTTGTCCAGGTGCCTGGGTTTCATTCTAATCCTTACCTCTGACTAAATCTGTGCCTTATCTGCACCCATTCTGATGTGCCCTCCTGAAAAATGAGAGTGCCTGGTCTCACCCCTGTGGAGTTTAGAGTGATGGAACCATTGAATAGCTGCGCAGCTTTAGAAGCCTTCTTAGCAGAAGAGTCCAAATAACACCTTCCAGGTGTCAGCATTTGCTGTGTCGCACAAAGGCAGCAAGAGCTGACTTCCAAAGAGGGTACAGTGTGGTTCACAGACGGGAAGCGGTGTGTGTATGTGTGTGGGGTGGGGGGAGGGGGGGTAAAGGAAGCCAGAGATGCCTAGACAGTGCAGATATCCAGCACCACTGTGGGGAGCGACCCTCTGGGGACAAGTTCTGGCTATTCCCCCACAGCTCAGTGTCTCTACAGAGAGGGCGCAGGGTGATCTGGTCAGCAGGGCCAGTCACCACCCCTCAAGTCTAAACTGCCCTTCAGGGTTACAAAGTCTAATCACATACTATACTCTTTTAATACGGTCAAATAAGGCATGTCTGGCCAATGGTCACAGCCCTTAGAAATCATTGCCAAGGTTTCTCTCCTTAATGTAGATGAAGTTCTTGGGGAGCAACAAATATGCTGTCATGAGGAGGGTTGTAAACACAGAGCACTCACGCTCACCAAAGGGAAAAGGGGCTGCAGAAAACAGTGCTCCGAGTCAGGGCGAGAAGCAAAAAATCAGGGACTGGGCCCAGGTTTCCCACTAATTAGCTATGTGCCCTCAGCAAGTCACTTACCTTTCTAGGTCTCACTTTCCCCATCTGTTAAGTGGGAGGTAAATATGAATATTTTGTATATCAAATAAATCTCCAACATGATTTTTAAAAATCTTTTGTCTATTGTCTTCTCCAATCAATTCTTTTCCCCACAAATGCCACTGTTCAGAGTAGGAACTCCTGTCCTTGACTCCCCACTGCATGCCATGATGCCTAGCACTTAGTAGGTGTTCAAAAAATATTTATTCAGTGAATGTTTCTTTGGACAATCTCTGCAAGCGAACGTTGCTTCCTATTATCTCTTCCCAGAGAAAAGAGGCAGAAATCTGTGGCCACATAATAAGAGGGGAAAGCATTCTAATAGTTGATGACACAGAATACATTAAAGCAGTGCTCAGTCGCCATACATTAAGTCTTTTTAATGTAGCTTTTAAACAGCTGTTCTTATTAGCCAAATGAAATACAGTAATCCTTTAACTCTCCTGTGTCAGATTATCAGCTATTTCAAGTAAGTGTTAACACTTCTGTCACTGGCAAAAGTGAATTATGTTTTCCTTCCCAAGCTTGCATCAACATGCCCAACAAGCAGGCTGCACACGCCTCTCTAATGGGACAGTGTGAGGTGCCACTGCCTGGTGATTATGAAGCAGCTCGACATCTAGGGGAGGGGTATGTCAGCCCACCTGGCAGCCGAAGCAGGGCCAGGCAGCCGAAGCAGGATGAGCGAATGAATGAGTAGAGGTGTCATCCTGGGTGAATAACAGGGCACCTGTAACCTCTCTGGCTTTGTTCTATAAATAGCCTGCACCGAAAATTCTAGATGTTATTATCCTTTGTGTATTTCTGTGTCAGTGATGCTATCAATACAGGGGAGACCAGTTACTTTGTGAGCAAACTCCCATTCTTTAGAAATCTGGAAAATCTTTCCACCAGGAAAATTTAGTTGGGCAGCACAAAGTTCTCATTTCGTAAACCAGTTGATCTTCGTATATCAGAGAGAGATCAAGTTAAGAGAAAATTTGCAATAAAAATTCAAATTTCTTGGCAGGTATTAAAAACAAGACAACAGTTTGAAACCAGAGTTGTTTATGCTAAGCCCCATGTCATCAAACTGAGACTTAATTCCAGATTCGGCTCTTCTTCGAATGGAATCTTAAACCAGACAATCAGGAATCACTGATCAGCATTAGTAGGTCATCTGCCTGGTAGGCCCCTGCTACCCCATTGCAGTAACCTGTCCACATTTTTTGGTCTAGTATAACTTCCTTGTTCCCACTTCCATCACCTGTAAAAGTCTCAAAGCTCCTTTCTACCTACTAGATGGGATGCTGTCTGATTTATGAAGACAATACGATCTTTAAAATGTACTAGTTAAATATTGTTATTTTTTCTTTTTTTTTTTAAAGCTTGAATTTTTTTTAAAGATTTTACTCATTTATTTTTAGACAGAAGGGAAGGGAGGGAGAAAAAGAGGGAGAGAAACAGCAATGTATGGTTGCCTCTCACATGGCCCTCATTGGGGACCTGGCCCGCAACCCAGGCATGTGCCCTGACTGGGAATCGAACTGGCAACCCTTTGGTTTGCAGCCCGCGCTCAATCCACTGAGCTACACCAGCCAGGGCATTTTTTCTTTATTTTTATTGTTGACACTATTACAGATGTCCTCATTTCCCCCCACCTTCGCCTGCTTCCTCTGGCCCCTCGTCCCCCCCTCACTCAGGCCATAACCACAACACTGTCTGTGCCCACGGGTCATGCACATGTGCTCTTTGGCTAATCCCTTCATGTATTTTCATCCACTCTCCCACCCCTCCCAACTGACAGCGGTCAGTCTGTTCCACACTTCTGTTTCCATTTTGTTCGTCAGCTTATTTTGTTCATTTGATTCCACATGTAAGTGAGATCATATGATACTTGTCTTTCTCTGACTGGCTTATTTCACTTAGCATAATGTTCTCCAGGTCCATCCATGCTGTCGCAAAGGGTAAGATTTCCTTCTTTTAATAACCATGTAGTATTTCATCATGTAAATATTCCACAGCTTTTTTTATCCACTTATCTACTGGTGGGCACTTGGGCTGTTTCCAGAGCTTGGTGATTGTAAATAATGCTGCAATGAACACAGGTGAATGTGATCTGACCCTAGAGCACGTTCCTTGTTACCTCTCCTCTCACTCTGCATCTCAGGTGGCCCTCCTCCTTCCTGCCTCTGGGTGAGACGTGCTGCTTCACCACACCCTGCCTTCCACTGATTGGAATGATCTCCCCATCTGTCTGCTTGGAGGACCGCCACTTGCCCCCTCACAGTGCTGACAGGTAGCTCTTCCATGCTCCCGAGCACTTTGTGCCTGCCTCTCCCAGCGCTTCCAAGCCTCGTTCTATGTGTTTGTGTATAATCTCGTCTCTTTCATTAGAGGGTGAATTTCTTGAGATTAAGAAACTGTATTTTACTTTTTGAATTTCAAGTGTTTTGTCAGATGCTAAAAATCCATTAAATGTTTGTTAAACCAATTATAACAATAATTACTACTTATAGTATCTCAATAATTTACACCACAGCACTGGAAAGTATTATTACTTGGATTTTAAAGCTAGGATATAGGGCCAGAGACTTTAGATAACTTGCTCAAAGTAACGAGTCATGAATAGAATATCTTAGGTTCAAAACCAAGTGTTTCTGACTCTAAAACCTCAGCTCCTTTTGTTGCCAATTCTCTGTCTTCTAATAACTAAGATTTTCCAGACAGCTATGTCACTATAGTGTTTTTATATGTGAATTCTCATTTAATCCTAACAACTACCTTATAAAAGCTGCCTTATATTTCTTTTTGGGTGAGGAAACAAAGGCTCAGAGTGGTTAAGTAAAGTCCCTAAAATACACAGCAATGCTGTAAGCGCAGAACCAGCTCAAACTGATCCTATTCTGTTTCTGCAAAGACCCAGAACCAAAGTTTAAACCTCGCATGCACCACTCAGGAGTAACCCTTGTGAACTCTTAACTGCTCCCCCCACCCCCTACAGAACTAAGGACCAGGATGTGATGCAACTTGGGTGCTGGAACCCTTTCTGAAGTGAAGGTTCTGTTGTCTAGAAAGATCCAGTGCTGAAACCCCTTAAAATCCCACCACCTTGGATTGGTGTGATAGATTTGAGCTTTACCTCCTGTCTCCTTGCTGGCCAAACATGCAAATAAAAGCACTTTCCTTTCTCAAAACCTGGTACCATAGTACTGGCTTCGATGTGTGTTGGGCAGAAAGCCCTTGCTCGGTAACAATGTCACATCTAAACCCAGGTCTTCTGGCTTCCAAGTCCAGATCGTTAGAAAGGAATCAGGTGAAGGAATTGTGAAGGGATGTGTCTGCAGCAGGTGAAGAAGCCCAGGCACCTAAAATCCTGCAGGGCGCAGGGAGCACTGTTCACAGGTCAATGGTGAAGGTGCCCCAGTCCCTGCCTGCACTAAGCAAATGAAGACTACTTTACCCTCCTGCCCTAGAGGGCTGCCCTCTTTCTGTTTCTCCTGGCCCAGTGCTCTCCTAGCCTACTAGCGCACTTTCAGCTCAGAAGACACTATTAGCAGGTGTCTACATACACCCCCACCCTCCAATCTAATCAGTGACATCAGCTCTTTTTACAGCAAAAATATTCAAGCATAAAGACAAAGATCTATCTTTGTTCCTCTTTATTTCTCTCCCTCCCTCCCTTCCATCTTTTTTTCTCCTGACCCTGTAACACACAGGTGCAAACACAAGGCCCTAATGCGGGCCTAATGTGGCCCTCCACCCTGTTTTATCCAGCCCAGCACCTGTGTCTACCGGCAGCAGTGCCAAGCTTCTTGCCCCTAGTTAAAGGAGTAGTTACATTTATACAGTCCTACATTTGGCCCTTTGAAGGCAACCACAAAGCGATGTGGCTCCTGGTGAAAATGAGTTTGACACCCTTGCTAACGTATACTTCGATATGCCTGGTACCACATCTCCTTCTAATGACTTGGAGCTCCCTGTCTCCCTGGGACAGCACCATCCAGAGGCAATTTTGCCCTAGCACAGTGGCTTGGTTGTTTGGAGCACCATCCTGAACACTGAAAGGTTGCAAGTTTGATCTCTGGTCAGGGCCCATACCTAGGTTTTGGGTTCAATCCCTGGTTGGCACCTATGGGAGGCAAAAGGTCTGTTTCTCTCTCTCTCTCTCAAATCAATAAATATATAAATATATCCTTGGGTAAGGATTTTTGAAAAACGACTCTGCTTTTTTGATAAGATGTTAAAACCTTTCCCCAACCCTGTAGAATCTTCTTCCCCGATCAGCAGGATTGTATGCTCCTTTCCTAAGCTTCACCTAATGAACCCAAACTGGGAAGGGAGCCCAGCCGCTAATGCAAGTGGTTAGGTCTTCTGCCTACGCTAATCTCTAGGTGAGCTTAGCCCTCCTTGGTGGCAATAAGGAGCAGGTAGGAAATTGAGGCAGCTCATAAACAAAAGCCACCTCAGATCAGGGCTCCTCCACGCAGAGGTGGCCACGAACAGTGGCTGTGCTGGTGAAGACGCGGATCCCAAAACACCTGGTTTGCTTTTACTATGGCCCCGGAAATTCCTGAGGTTATAGGTTCAGTAAATACCAATTTCTTCAATAATTCAAGACTGTTCCGCTTGTCATTTTATCCTTTATTCACTGCACAAACCAAATTCTTCTCCAGACTCTCCCCTGAATTAGACCAAATGTTACATCCTTAGTTTCTGTTTACTGTTTTTACAAAAGGCCTTTCTCATTATGACGTGACTGATACAGGAACTACCAGCACTCCGAGTAACTGCAGCAGCTCCAGTCTGGATACCGGCACGGCCCCGGACCCACCTCATTTGCGGTCCCCGTGACCCACACCCTGCGGTCTACCCCTCACTCCTTGTCTCTTGTGCTCACTGTCTCACATGAATTCACAGACAGCACATCATATGTATTTGAATTAAATTAATACATTTTCCTCCATCAACAACAGGGATTTACCATTAATCAATCTTAAAATATACCGACAGTCTTAATGCCATTAGTATTGTTAATAAAATTCCTGTCATGTGTGACACCCTCACCTCGGGCCAAGCCTTGTGCTCAGGGCTTTATGTATCTCATCTTAATTACTTCTCACAATAATCCCAGCTGGGAGGAATGACTTTTTATTATTTTCATCCCATACATGAGGCTCAATAAGTTTGAGTAACTTATCCAAAGTTATGTTGGTTATAATTATTTATGCCTGCCTTCAAATCTAGGTCCTCATGACTCAAAGCCCATGCTGTTTACCAGCCCTGTCTAGCTGAACTCCGAGTTTTCACTCCCAGAGAATGGAACAGTAGTTACAAGTAGCAAGCATTAGTCATTAACCCCAATTTTAGAGAAGTTGCTGTCCTCCAGATTCTAAAGTCTGTGTGCCTTTGGGGTCTGCCTGCCAGAAACAGGAAAGCTCAATACTCAAAATTTTTGCAACTGTTAAGTAAAGCCGCACTTGCGTTTTGCAAATTTTTTTTAAAAGGTACTCTTATATAAAATAATTGAAAAAAATCCAGCTGAATCGAAGGTGTATTTTGTCTCAAAAAGAGAGGGATATAATGGAGACAGTTGGGGTTAGAAGACCTGGATCCACTTGTCAGGTCTGCCACTGAGAAGTTCTGTGATCTTGACCTCAAGTTCCTCATGTTTAGAAGAGGGAGAGAACATCACCCACTCCCAGAACACTTGTGAGGATGAAATGGGACCGTGCCTGGGAAGCACTGGCATTGTGCCTGGCAGGTAGCAGATAGTCATGTTGGTAGGGTCTGAATCTGAATTTTTGTTTTAATTCCCTGGGATATCCATGGAAGAGCAAGTTAAATTGGAAATCAGATCCTGATCTCTTTACATGCCCTTCCTTTAGCCTCATAAGTTAATAGAATTTTACATTTATCAGCATTCTTTTTTATCCTTGTATTTGTATTGCATGTATATCACAGTGTGTGTGGTAAAAAATAAAAGATTATCTTTCTCATCCTTATCCTTTGGGTCATCTCCTTGCATTAACCTCCATTTGAAACTACTGGAAGCTAAATGTGAATGGAAAATACAAAGCTCACCAAACTAAAACTCAGGTCAATGTTTGGGAACCAAAATCTTGCTTTATTGATACCTACAGAAAATTCCTGAGAAACTCACAGCAGTTCTCCAGTGCTTGCTACATCACAGGAATGCTTGCGAACTCTCTGACCTTTTGATCAATTGCTCATCTATCATCTAACATCTTCTGCTAAGCGAAGAGCAGGGTATCCCTAAGAGTAGTTATTAATTATTAACATGTATTAATAATACATTGCATTACCCTTTCACTGGAATGCTGGCTTTTGGATATAATCAAAGTATAAAAATTGCAGTCAGTTCGAACAGAGTGATTTGAATAGGCATGGCATTTTCTATAAATCTTTGCAATCTGGATCAGTCTATCCCAGGGGCCCTCTGGTCAATTGCCTGGGAAGAAAAAGGCCTGTAGTGGAGATTTGATATTTTCATTCATTCTAATTCTATTCCATCTTCTTTTTTTTCTGGAAACAGTAACCATATTTTGCTAGAATAACCTGAGCTCAGCTGATTTGGATCAAGTAAGCTGATTCTTCTTCTGCCCCAGGATACATGACTCAGGCCTAGCCAATCAGAGAGCAGCATCCCTCTGGTTCAGCAAGGGGCATATGACCCAATCAGAAACAATTAGAACTAATACCAAGACTTTTCCCCCTGAGCTTGTTTTTTCATCTAAATATGTGTGTATGTTGGGGGGAGTAGTTTATGTGGGTCCACGGTAGCAGGTTTAAGAAAGAGGTATATTCTTTGTTAGGTGCATGATCCCTGGACCTTTAGGTCATGAAGAATTATTTCCAGAAAAATCTTTGTTACCTTTATGGAGGACTTCAATTTGTTCTAGGCGCTGTGCTAAGCACTTTATATAGATCATCTCCTTTAATTCTCACAATTACTACAGGAAGTAGAGTATATTATTATTATTCACACTTTGCACAGTAAGCAACTTACCTAAAGTCACACAGATGGCATTTGAGAGTCAGGATTTGAACCTAAGTCTGTCCTCCTTTACGTACTAGCTCTTAATGGCCACAAATTGGTTATATCAATCTAACTAACAACTCACAAAGGGCTCTTAAATTCCCATGATGTGGATTTGTTAAATCAAGTTTATGCTGATAAGGGCAAAATATTTGCCATTTTATTTTCTGTAATTGGAATATTTTGATTATTGTACTTTCACAATGGGCATTTCGAAGAGACAGACATGCAGATTAAGGCCTGAATTCTCTTCCCAGCCTAACTGGCTTACACGCGTGGAAGTTAACTATGGTGACTTCCCAGTAGTCACAGGAAACCTGATGTTATGGGTTGTACTTCCCTTAACTGATAAAAAACAGAAAACTTTAAAATTAGAAAGATAATTAGAAATTACCCTGAGATGTGACTTTGAATTGAGAAACATAGAATTGAAAAAAAAAAGTGATGGATAATTTCTCGTGACACAAATGAACCTATGAAATATGCATTTTGCTTCCCCCCGTCTTGCCTCAACCCATTTGATATTTCGGTTTGTATAACAGTTAAAACTCCTGGCAGAGCAGAGGCAATAATTGCAAACAGCTGTAAAGTATTACTCATCTTGCTGATCAAAATGACTTCCTGCTAAATAAACCATGAAAAAAGCTTTTCTACCCACAGAGAAGTGAAGTGTAAAAGATATATAGACTCCACCATGAAGAGATCAACAGATTGCATTTTTCTATAACCATGATTTTATGTAGCTACAGTTACTTTCAAAAATGGCTTAGAAACTCAGTTATGTTCAGGGAAAAGAATTTTGGATAACAGCATTAACGTGGCAGTAGGAATCCTGAGCGTACCTGAAGTTTCAAAGCTTTTTGGAAAGCTATTTTGCTGCTTCTCTTAAACTTCCCAACTCCATGAAAGTGACTTGCTGTGTGGCCTTACGTGTGCTTATTTTGGATAATCCTTCGTCTATCTTACTCTTCTGAGACGTTGTAGCCAAGGAACATTAGCGAGACATCCACGTCTCGGACTTCCTATCACAGTTTTGAAGGTTCAAGGAAGGCTGATGGTGACAGCACTGAAAACGGTGCTGCCACGTGGGGAGCACCTGACTCCGAGTCTCAGGTGTTTTACGTAACAGCTCTCTGGAGCTGAAGGTACAGAGCTGACTGCTGATGTCAGTCCAGCTGCTTGCCCAAAAGACACTGCCTGCTCTTTGTGATTCCCTCAGAGAAGGGAATTCCTGGGACATGTTCGCCAAGTAATAAAGGCTAAAATTCTGTCCTCCACACTCAGTTATAGATTGTGTCCCTATCTATCTTCTTTTCCCAAATCAAGACTCACACAAAAATTGCTACTAAGCCTGCCCTGTAGCAAGTTGACACTTAAACCTGGACAGCTCTGCCCTCCTAACATCAAACCCATCTTCCATCCTGAGCGGTTCCTCTTTTCTCATATTTCCCTGGTTCTCTGCACCCCATTTGACTCCACACTCCAATCTCAGGCCTTTCTATACATTACTTACTTGAGCCACTCACTTTTTATTCAGCCTTCCTACTTTTCTCTGGGAATTTGTGAGGTGGTTTAGATATGGAAATCTTTTTTACCATGATGTCATCTCAGAGTTAATAGTCAAAGTCAGCTCAGCTCTTCCTTTCAACTGCACTGCCCTGTCAATGCCACCGCTGTTTCCCTGGTTGTATAGTGAGGAGAAGAACAACACCTGGCACAATGAGTGCGTAGGTGCTCAATAAACATCTGCCGAATAAATGAATTTTCCTAGAGGACACCCTTGTAACTGGGCTGACCATTACACAGGTGTACGATTTATTTGCTAAAACCACAGTCTCAGAGTTTATATCAAGATTATAAACATTTCTTAAGGCAGACTCAGGTTATGTATTAAAGAGTTAATTTGTGGAATCTGCAAATTTAATACTAAAAATAGCTAATGCCCCGTATGTAAGACTTTTGCCATCAGGGATCTGAACATCAGCAACACCGAAGGGCTTGCTGTACTGTCTTAGCCATGCATCCAAACCCTGGAACTCAAGCGTTTGTTTGTGAGACTGAAAGCGATGAACAGTGTCTCAGCTCTAGGTGACTCCATCGACCCCAGTGCTATGGTGCTGGAAAAGTTCAGCCATGCTAATGCTTCTAAACCATGGAGAAGAGGCAAATGTCAGTATTTACCCAAAGCCTTTTAGAGAGTTACAAGGTGAAAACACTCCTGTTTTCACTGAATATTTCTATACTCCAGATGTGTGGGGGTTTCCCCACAATTTAACAATTCACCATCACCAGCGGGGTGTCCCACAATTCAATTCAATTCTGACATCTATATAGAGTTAGAGTCAGATCGCACAGGTTGAGGGCTCAGTCCCACAAGACTGCCTCACTTCAGATGTCCATCACAAGTCCCAGGTTGGCATCTACTTCTGACCAATCAATTATAAGTCAGGGTTTCTGTGACTCCGCCTCAGGTTTGATGATTTGCTAGAACAACTAACAGAACTCAGAGAAACACTTGTGTTTACTGGTTTATTATATAATAAAGGGTATGCTAAAGAATACAGACGAACAGCCAGATGAAGAATTACATAGGCAGGGATGTCCGACCTTTTGGCATCTCTGGGCTACACTGGAAAAAGAAGAGTTGTCTTGGGCCACACATTAAATACATTGCAACACATAATAACAAAAAATCTCATAATGTTTTAAGTAAATTACAATTTTGTGTTGGGTCGCCTTTGCAGCCATCCTGGGCTGCGTGCTGCCCGCAGGCCACAGGCTGGGCACCCTTGCAGACTGAAGTCCTGACTGTAGGAAGGTCCTGAGTACAGGAGCTTCTGTTCTGAAGAAATTGGGGTGAGCCTCCCTTCTACTACACGGATGTGTTTAGCAACTTGGAAACTCTATGAACTCCACTGTACAGAGATTTTTATGACGGCTTCATCACATAGTCATGATTAATTGATTATTAATTCAATTCTCAGCCCCTCTCCCCTTCCCACGGGATTGGGGGATGACTGAGTTCCAAGCTCCCAATCATGGTTTGGTCTCGCTGGTGACCAGAACCCATTCCAAGATTACCGAGGATCATACTAAGAGTCATCTCATTAGAATAAAAGATACTCCTATCATGGAAGAAATTCCAAGGAATTTAGGAGCTCGGTGTCAGGAACTGAGGTCAAAAACAACATATTAGAACAAAAGATGCTCTTAGAACCTTTATCACTTAGGAAATTACACTTTGGCCAGAAACTGGGAACAAAGACCAAAACATACATTTATTATTGTATCACAATATCACAGGTGTGGTTGCCTGCATTCAGGTTAGAGGATGTGACTGAGTTTGGGTGGTGTCCACTTCTCCCTAGTTAAGGAGGACAGGAGGAGCCAGATGCACCCCCTCCTAGCAACTGTCTGTATAAGCCTCTAACTTCTTTCTAGGGCCACAGGCACCCACTGTGCAGAGTGGAGTCTCAGAGGAAAGGTTGATTTCCCCTCTTCCTTTACAACAGGTAACCCAGTTTGTAAAGGAAGTCACCCTCCTCTAGAAGGTGACATGCCTCAGGAGAATTAGGTTTCTGCCCCATGCCTATCCCCAGGAGATGAATCATGATTAGTCATAGTCATTCTAAATATGGGTGGGAACACTCTCTGTTGTGTGGGACTGCTCCATAAATTCAAGCTGATTTAGCATCTCTGGACCTCACCCAGTAAGTCCCTCCCCAGTCATAACAACAGTAAATAAGAAATCAAATCTCCACATATTTGCAAACATTGTGGTCCTGTTCCTCTCACCAATGAGCTGCTGGCACAGACCTGTGATGCAGTTCTAATCAACAGGACTTAAGGGGAGCATTGCAGGTGGACATCTGAGAACATTTCCTCTCTGATTGAAAAATATATATAGAAAGAAATAGCCCCTTTTCTTTCGCTGGACATTACCATGCCTGGATATGGTGCCCGGAGGTCCCCGGGCATCTTCCAGTCACAAGGGGAGGTAGTCTGAAGTGTAAAAGGAAACATACAGAAGGTGGCAGAACAAAAAGGTGGAAAGAACGTGGTTGTTGCCAATGCCACTGGGCCACTAAATAAGCACCTCTGGGGTGTCCCTGCCTTGAAACTTCTGTGAAATAATAAATGTTCCTTACAGTTTAATCCAAGTGAGTTGGAGTCTTCTCATTCATGTAATCAAAGGCTAGTCAAGCCCTTGTTCTGGCTGTTGGGGATGGGCGAGGCTATGGGAATGCTCTTTCACATCCTGGAAAAGGGGAGGACAAGAAGTGACAGGAGGGAGCCGGAGGAGAGTGTATGTCAGCTCGCTGGTCCAGCGTTTGCTAAAAGGCGCTCCGACTGGCAGTCCCACAGCCTTTCCACCATATTTAAGAAAATCCAGACAAAAGAATCTGAAGAAAAAGAAAGAGCTGCTGGCCACAGTGCTCTTGATAACTCCCATCTCTTTTGAAAATTTAAAGGTAAAATTTTCTGTTTGGAACTGATTTTGGTGTTTGTTTTTTTTTTCCTTTTGGTCTTCCTTCCAGATGATAAGCTTTGGCCAAGCAGGAAGCATTTTCTCCTTCTGGAGCACCTGCACGCTGACCCTGCAGAGAGCAGACAGAGACGGACACTTCCGTTTTAACTCTTCACGCCATGTATATTTCACAGGCCTTTAAAAGCTTTAATAACCTATCTAATTCTTTTCATTTTGAGAAACTTAATTCTAAAATGGATGTGAAGAGGCTTATAAAAAATTCAGAGATACCAGAGAGGTAAAATCTATTAACATGGAATGAAAGACGCATGCAGAAAAGAGCGGCAGGAGCCCGGCAACCCCTTTGCTATGGGCTCCGTTCTCCAGAGAAGTTCCTGTGGCACGAAGGGCTGTTACACCTGGGGAAGCCCTCGTGTGTGTGCAAAAAAAGAACATGTGAAAAAGGTTCATAGTACCATTGCTTGGAAAGGGGAAAAAAATCAGAAATAACCTAAATGTTCCTTATTGGAGAGATAAATAAATAAAATATGGTATATTTATATGATAGATTATAGATATATAGCATCGGAAAGAAATGAGTTCTATCTATATGTATTGACATGAGTAGACCTAAAAAAAAATAAAATAAAGCGTAGCTCTATGTATGGTATACCATTTACATAAAAGTTTAAATGACACAACAGTACCTTTTTATAAATGCGCATGCTTGTACATCGAAGTATAGAAAATGGGCTCCAAAATTCATCGTAGCGATTGGCCCTGGGGACACTGAAGGAGGGTGGGACTGGGGTGGTAGGACAGCGGTTAAGCGGTGATGCTTTATTTCTTTAAAAATGGTGGCCAAAAGCAGTAAAAAGTTCATGGATGTTAATTGTGACAACCAGGAATATAGCTGTTTGCGTTCTTCTTTGCATATCTCTATATCTTTTAAATTTATTAAAAGACAGAATTAAAACATTTATTAAATTATAAATAGAGGAGTGAGAAGTTGAAAACAAGAAAACCTAGTTCTGAGCGTCCTTGCTTCTTAGCAGCCAAACCCATCAAGGGAGGAAATGCAGGGGGGCAAACTCTTCCCGCTGTCCATCATATCACCAGGAGAAACAAACCCCACCATAGCTCTCAACTTTGGGAGCACTTAGCCACAAGAACCTTAATTTAAAGGTCCTTGCAAGGCATAATGTACAAGGTCTTTGATAGCAATGTTCCCCAAAGTGCAAACATGTTTTTCTGGTGCAATAGTTGTCTTGACTCAGCTCTCAGTAAGTGATCTGGACATACTGTGAAATTACAATTCTATATAAACAATTCAATTTTAGGGCTTGGAGTGATGCATCCCAAATTGGTGGCTTTTTTTCTGATCTGGCTTGACATAAATCTTGGAGAATCTGGAGGAATAAATGCCTGATAAACCCTTAGTTCTCAACCACCCTTCTTCACATGACAGATGACATGACATGCGGGACACTCTCCCTAGGGCATACTCAGTATTAGCCACAGTCCCCATACCAGAAAGCATAACACAATCCTAGTGAATGAGAATAATATTCTCAGAAACTCAATTATTCTCATGTGTATAGTTGTGTGAGTATAAGTCATTCACAAGCATCACTAATTTAATTATTGGTAATGAATAATAATCGCTTTGTGGCATTCCTTTCCTTTGATTGAGACAAAATTTTGTTTTAATGCTGTGGTTGAAACACTTAGGCCAAAGTCTCCATTATCAGACCAAGCTTTGCAGGGGTGCTCATACAGGCAATGAAAAACACTGGTAGGGAAAAAGGTCGGCATCACCCTTCCTGTCCTTAGAGATAAAGCAAAGAAGAGCAGAAGCGTGTGAAAGAGGCACTACAGCTGTCATGCCCAGCTGTGAGGTAGACCTTGTTCCTGTGCTCAGTTTTCAGATCATAGCACAAAGGAAGGAGCACCCAGCTAGCCGTGAAGAGAGCTGGCCCCTGCTTCTGCCTGCCTCCAGCTTCCTGGGTTACCTCAGGCCAATCACCCCTGTGACCACTCTGCATGTCCTTCTTTGTAAATTTTGAGGATCAAAACAAACAATGGCCTCTAAGCTTCCTCCCCGCTGTCCTAACTTGGATGCCAAGAAACCCAGTGGTGTTGGCAGGACAGGTTACATAATCTGCAGGTCCAAGTACAAAATGGAATGTGAGGCCTCTTGTTCAGAAGTTATTAAGAACTTCAAGACGAGACAGCAGAGCACTGAGCCAAGGGCAGGGCCCTTCTGAGCTCAGGGCCCTCTGTGACTGCATAGGTCTCATGCTTCTGAAGCCAGCCCAGGTGTCAACTCTGCACTGGAGCTGGTGTGTCACTCAGGGGAAAGTGGGAGGGAACACATGTTCTGCTGGCAGCAGCTGGAGAGGAGAAAAAGGGCAAGCAATAAGGCCCGGGCACAGTGCGCTGTGAGGGAGAGGATGGCAGAGGGGCTCAATACAAAGACGATTCTCTCCCGGGCCTCCTCTGTCAGGCACGAAGGACTGCCCTGGGTTTCAGTCTTCTTAACTTTGATTTGAACTCCAGGCAAAGTCTGGGGATGGCGCCTTGCACAAGGGCTCGTGTCAGGAAGCTCAGCAGACAACCCTGCTAAAGCTGGTCAAGAAGCACATGGGTGACTGTTGTTCCCTTCTGTTGAAATTGCAGCTACTTGGGGTCAACATGACCACAGCAGGGTTCGGGCCTTAAACCTGTGAGAACAGACTGCATTGTCGATGGCCAGGAACACTGCTCTTCAGCACTTGGTGCATCTTCTCATTCCAGGCCTCACAGATAATGCTCTTAATTCTACCCACATCCCCAAATGTCAGTGAGGATCACTGGTCAGCCTTGCCTCAGAGCATGGGGGCTGGAAGAGACCTCCACTGAGGCCCCATTTGCCATCACCAAGTGCTCCCTATCAGAGAGATCAGCTTGAGTATTTTCTGACACGTGGCTGGATGTTGTCGGCAGACTAGTCAAGTCCACATTCCATGTTTTCATAATGAGGTTTTGGTGTCAGGTGACATTAAAGAATGAGAATGGCGAAGAAACACCTTTGCTGAACCACTTTCTGATAGCCAGAGAATGCAGCTTTCAAACCCCTTCCGTTACTGCGCTGAAAAAATAAGGGCAGCATTGTGAAAGAGAGAGCCCGGGGCTGAAGACCGCAGGACCATAATGGCCAAAGATAAGTCATTTGTCCCACCATATTTCTGTTTTCCCATTGAAAAATGGCAAAAACATATCAGCCCCATGGGGCTGCTGTGGCCAGAGAATGAGGTAACAGATAAAATGTACATTTAAAAATAAAATTACTCTTCAACTATTGGTATAACCAGGGTTTCTTAAGACCCCATAAACTTCCTGAATCCAATACAATAAGTCATGATGATAATAATAATAAACTTGAGAGCTAGTCCCCAGGATAGAAACCACTAAAATTCCAACCCCCTAAGTCCCTAGTGATACTCTACTTTTGTCTATTGAATCTGTAAAGGGATACACACGCAAATTAGCAAAGTCACATCAAAATTTGGAAAAGGAAAAAATCAGAAAAGAGGTTTAAGAGATTTGCTCCACCAATCTGAGCAATTTTTGTGCTCATTATCAGTAAGCTGTGTTTTTCTTGTAAAAGAACTACTTGGGCATGCAGTGACTTGAGATAATTAAGAATGCATTTACATTTTATGGAGCCACTAATGCCCTGAGCATTCAAGGATCTTGCATTAGTCGCTCATGCTACTTTCTCCCAATCAGTGAATACTAAAACATTTAACCTGTGGTTAAGCAGTAACCTCTCAAGGCTTGATTCAGTGATGTTAAAAGTCAAAGAGGGTTTGTCAACAGAAAAAAAAAAAAAATATATATATATATAAAATAATAATATGTATATATTATTACATATATTATAATAATATGTATATATATAGAGAGCTACCCTCCAAATTCCACTTTTGCACATGTTTTCCTTATTTTCTAATTGCTTGAAGGATCTCATTCAAATTTCCAAGTTCAAACAGGAATTGGAAGGGCCACAGAGTAACTTCGGAAAAGATGGCTTTTAATACAGTGCCTGAATGACAACACAAAGAAGGGATATTGGAAATCACTATTTGTTTGTTTTTTAAATGAGGATAAGAAGGCAGAAATTTGACCAGGTGGTCTTCTGAGGCCCCTCCCAGCTCAAACACCTATGCAGTGCACAAAGATTAGGATATGTCATCACCCAGTGTCCTGGTCCTCTGAGGCACCCGAAGCACAAGATTCACATTCTCCTCAGTGCCATGCAATTGTGCCTGGAGCTCACCTGGAAAGAGAAGTGTCCTGCCATAGGTAGCCCCTGAAAGCCATGTTTTCCGATGGTGGCAGATGGAAGCCCCTTTTGCAAATCTAGCCAGCCATCCTATGACCTGACATATGACCTAGGCAATGAGCTGTGCTGAATTGTAATCCTCCTGCTACATCGCCACCCCTCTCATTTGGGCAAGTGCACATAAATAATTGATCAAAATAAATTGCAGCCCAACACAGTCCACATAGCACCAGGCAGTTAAACCCATCTGGGACTAGGTATGCGAAGAAGGAAGTATAAAAACACAGTATTTAGGAGTCTGATCTTCCAGTGGTTCTAATTTTCAAAGTCAGAAGAGACGAGTCCCTTAGGAGACTGGACCCTGCTTAGAAAGACATCTGAACTAGGCAATAAAATAATATGAAAATACCAAAAAATAAAACTAAGGAAGAGAAATAGGTATGTAACTTCATCACGGGACTCCTGTGGTATCTTGCAACACCATGCTTCATGAACCCCAAAGAAAGCAAAAAATCCAGCTAGTGTTATAAATCCTGGTCAGCTGAATCATTTCACATGTTGCAGCCTGACTTAGTTATTCATCACAGAAGCTAGCAGCTCCCTGATGCATCCTTCCGTGTCACTGGACAGGGTAAAAATAATAAATTGGCCATTGTGAGACACTCTGAGTTTCGTGGGGTTGAGCAGAGCATATTTTATATTTTTCTCTTGGAACTGCCTCTTGTTGGTAGTAAATGGTTGCCAGCGCTGCTGTTTCTCAATAGACAAGTCCTAGAAGTAAAGATAATTCAATTTTCATTCACTCTTAGGTCTCCTGCTACCCATGTTCTTCCTTGACACGGACAAGGCTGTACCTGTCTTCCCGGCCTGAGGCCTGAAGCAGCACTTGTGCGCTTTCCCCCTTGCCAGAAAATGTCATAAGCCACTCTGAAAAGCATCTCAGCCGGTGGGTGCAGTGAGCACAAATTGTCTAGTGGTCTTTTCAGCTGGTTCTTCCTCCTCAGCTCATTTCCACCCAAGAACAAAAATACCGCGGTGTTGATTCAGCAGCAGCTCCTGAAAGACAATCTAGTTTGGTTTAAATCTTTAAAGGTTTCCATTACAATGGAAAATATAATAACAACGGTGGCAGCACTCTTAGATTGAAATTAAATTATTACTCTCATGCTGTTGAAGGGGCAACCTCTTTGGAAAGCAATACAGCAAGTTATTAAGGACCACTAAAATGTTCATACCTTTTTGAAGCAATAAGCTCACCTGTGAAAATTCATTCTGAGGGTATTATTCAACAGCAAAAAACAAGCGAGGCACATGTACGTGTTTCTTCCTGTGAAAGCAATAATATGAAACTTATTAAACAAATTTTCATACAGATGGCTATGTAAAAACATGGGGAAAAGTGTCCCCTATAACATTAAAGGATTAAAGCTTAGAGTATAGACTATATGTTATGACTGTATCTACGGAAGAAAATATAGATCTAGGTAGGGATGAATTTGTGCTAAAATCAATGTTAAGGTGATGGAATTTTGTGTAATTTTTCTACATCAAATGTGTCCACAATATTGCTTTTATATTGTTCAAAAAAAAATTCTTAAAGATACCAAGTGTGCCTCTCTTAGTGTTTGCCACTTCCCCTGAAACTGGGTCTGGATGACTCAGTCTGCCCAATTTCTTGAACTACATGAGTGAGGAAGGAAGGTCACCTTTTTCATTCTTTTTAAATGACATGCCAAAGGTCTTTCATCCCACGGTTGGCTTCTTTGTTTTGGATGTGTTGTTTCCAATCATTTTCATGATCCTTTGCACGATTTACAAAAGCTGAGACGTATGCTTTGGTATTTCTGTGGTTTTGCTTGTCCACTCTCATGGGATTTTTTATTGACTTTTGTAAAGAGCTACCATCCTCCATTTACAAAGACAAGAGCTAGAATTGTGGCAAATTGTCAGCCAGCAATTCAAACCACAGCACACCTTAAACAGTTCAAATAAGCCCTCCCATCAAGCACAGTCATTGGACAATCTAAAATGTAAACCACACACACCAAAATAGCACATATTGTGGGTGGACACGACTGGCACCGGTGGTCAGAAAGATGAATAAATCTAATTAAGAGACCAGGCAAAGAAGTAAACATGCCATGTAACTTACAAGAGACCAGCCACATTGTGTTTATTTTCATATTGTTTAATGGTAACACCTAATAAAGAGAGCATCATGATTGTGTGAACTAAATTTTCAGTCATAATGAATGCTACAAACTTAACCTCCCAAGTTTAAATAGGCTACAACGTCTTGGGAAAAATGCAAGAAAAATTATTTGATAAAGGTAACGGTTTTTCACACCTGAAAATAATGTTTTTCTTCCAGCCTATCTTGATCAACAGTCGGCAGCAACACATTGCAAATATAATCTCAAGACCTTGTGGCATGTACTTGTCACTACATGCATAACTTACTATGGACAGAGGATCACGGAGATTTTGAACATAATTTCCCACACGACAGGAGATTAAATAGACCACACTGGAAGAAGGCAAGAAGAAGCTAGGTCCCTACAGTACCAAAAAGAAAGCTTCAGCCAGTTCTGGAAGGAGAAAAACAGCAGGAAATATATTTTCAGATAGGCTACTTTCTCAATAGGTCCTGCTTTTAAGAAGTCTAGGGAAAGGGTGAGTTACTGGGTAAGAATGTAATAAGAAAAGGGCCTTCCCTGGACAAATTTGGAATGGAGGGAAATCAGCATCTCCTCATTCATGTCTTACTTTCTCCTCTCTCTTTGTGATGGCCCCTTTCTCAGGGTGTCCCCTCTCCCCACAGACCTTGCCTATCACCCATCGGAACCTGCTCTTGAGACTGCATTCCTGACACCTGCAGAGAGGCGTTAAGTCCGTGCTCCTCCTCTCAGTGTCTATATAAATATTTAGTTTTCTTTCAGTGCTGTGTTTTCTGATGAAGGGATATCAAACATCAGCAAACAAGTAGAGAAGATACTGTGGTACAAGAGAATTTTCAGTGTCCCAGAAACCATTCCACCCAGCATCCTACAGCAGGGCCTTGGACTGGCAGGGCCCAGCTGCCTTACTTGTGAAAACAAAATCATAGTGCCGAAGTCACAGGAGTGTGGTGAAGATTAAATAAATTCATCCTTGGAAAGCTGTACAGCAGTGCCTGACACATGGTAGGCACTCAATATAGTTTCATTATCATCATCATCACTATTTGCTACAAAAATCTTTCTGAAAGAAAAATATCGCACAATAACATGATCAGTTTTTTAAAGTGTACATGAATAAAAGCATGTATGGAGCTGATTTTTGATGCAAAGTAGCTGAGTCATCAAGAGCACAAGTTTTAAAGATCAACCACCTGTGCGCAAAACCACACAGCCACTGCGTGACGCTGGGCCTGGGATTTTGAGCCTGAAAAGTAGGGAAACAATACCTGTTACACAGAGTTGCTGTGAAAACTAAACCAGCTAAGAAAGATGAAATACTGAACAGTGCCTGACATAAAATAAACATCCACTAAATGATAGCAGGAAGAAACAGAGTGCTCTTCAAACAAAATTTTATCTTCAGAAAGCGTTTCAAGAAGGATGAATGTTTGAGAATCCTACACTTCTTGGAGCTGAGGACTACAAATGCCCCCCAAGATGTGAACAAAAAAGAAAGGAGATATCAGAGTCAGCTGGTCTTTGGACTAAAGAACATGACATAGAGGTAGAGACCCAAAGGACTTCCCAACACCCAAGGCCTGAATTAGGCAGACTTGTCCTTCAGCCCTTGGCTGAGCAGGACTGCAGGCTGCCTTTAAAGGGGAGAATGAACTTGTGCATCCAGGACAGAGTCTAATCTGAAAGAAAAACCAACAGAGACTGAGTTTCACCAGCTCAACTACTTCTTCCAAACACATTCCTCAGGTAAGTCACTCGTCTTCCTGAGGGGAGGACTGAATGCCTTTGTGCTCAGCGGCTGAAAACTTTCCTTCCTTATTTTCCCCTCATGGACAGAGGAATAAAAATGCCCTGTCCTCTGTGGGAACTTGCAGACTACAGAAGTTTCCCCAAGCATTTGGCTTTGACGAATATATCTGTATGTTTCTGTATCCACATGTTCTACATGGAGAAATGAGGTAAGCTGATAGATGCATTACAGGTTTTAACACTGCTTACCTTCTTTATGGTGGTTTGTCTTCAAGATGACCGCCAACAATTTCTCCCCTCTCTAACGGTACATGCCATTCCTCCATGGGCAGCTGAAGCTTGTTGCTCCACCCAGTTGAACCTGGGCTAGCACGTGGCTGCTTTGATTGGTAGGATGCAACTGAAGTGCTGCTGCATAGACTCCAAGGCTATGTCAAAAGACACCTTACAACTTCTGTCTGACTCTCTTGGAATGCTTGCTCTGGGAGAAGCCAACTTCCATGTAAGACTCTGACTGCCCTGAAACTTCCAGGCTGTGAGGGAAACCAAGTGAGCTATGTGGAAGAGAGAGATGCTCAGCCAGCCCCCAGTGGTTCCATCCATCCCAACTCATACATGTGGGTGAAGAATCTGTCTTAGACATCCAACTCAGTCAGCTCTTCACACAACTCCAGCTCTCACTGCAAACCTATGAGAAAGTCCAAGCAAAAACCACCCAGCTGAGCCCCATCAACTCGCAGAACTATGAGCGATAAGAAATAGTAAATGGTGATTTCAAGAGACTAAGTTTTAGGGTATTGCTTATGTAGCAGTTGATAACTAAATACTTTAATAGACTGCACCAAATTTGTCACTAAACCTAATTTTAAAAATCTCAACTGGCACTTGAACAACTGAGACTAATTTTATAGGAGTCTTTAACATTAAAGATAGGTGACGCTTGGCATTTGCTGTGGTGTTATTTGAACAAAACATGCAAATTCTCCTCTGTAATCTTCATGAAAAAAATGGGCTTTAACCCTCAATTAAAATACTTTAGGAAAACAAATGAAATTGAGTTCCTTCTACAAGGCTAAAAGTCACATTTCTAATGCAAATAATAGATTTGATAACAGAGAGAATGAATATTTACCATTAAACTAATTGCCTATCATTTGATGCCAATTAAGAATGTAATTGCTTCCTCAGTATCACCAAGATCGTTCACAGTTTCAGGAAGCATAAGAGTATTTGGTTACATTTATTTAACTTGTGTAAACTCTTCTGTGATTCGTTATTTCCAGAGGAAAATGGAGTTTGAAGCTAGGAACATTTCTGATCTAATTTTCTGTATGTACATCTTAAAAAGAGATAAATTAGTTACAGTAGTAATGCAAATGAGTCCATGCTCACAAGCTTGATGTTCAAAGGAATTTAGAGAAACCAAAGATATAACCAGGTAATAATTTACTTAGTCCTCCTTGCCAGTGAAAATTCCTTTTATAGATGTGATAGATGGTGAAATGCATTATCTTAATATATAGCTATAATATATGGTATGGATTTTTATTGAGGAGGACAATCACATGTTCTCCTGAAAAAATCATATTTTCCTAAAAGCCAAAGATATTCTGTCTGAAAGATTTCTTATTTCTCTGGAAGCCAAGGTACCTGGGACTCGTAATGTTTCAACTCCTTTGCACTCAGGGTTAGCCCTCTTTACTTCTCTGAGCTGGTTTACCCTCTTCAGGGGAAAAATGAAGGACATGTGGGATTTAGGAATTAGGCACATGAACTCATTCATGTAAATGTTACCAGTTTGAACTTTGACTTTTATCAGAAATGATATATACATAAAATACATGAAGAGAAGAACCCTCCAATTCCCAAAAGCCCAGGACACTTGGTTGAGCACTTTGAACACAATTGGGAGCAGCTTACTTTAACTCTTACGGACAACAAGTAAATGGTTGTGTTGATTTAACTACTACCCAAAAGAATCTTGCCAGGATCAGATCTGTGTTCAGGGCCCATGCTGGTACTTCTGTCCCAGAGGGCATTTCTGCTGTTAAACAATTCTGCCTCCAATCATCCCATTCCAGAGCATCTCAGCCCACAACCCCACCGAGCATGGAGAGGCAGAGCAGTCCTGCTTCAGCTGCAGGAGTAGATGAAGTGACTGGGGCAAGTATATCAGACTCTCTTCAGCTTGGGCCTTATAAACAGGAAACGTGTACTGTTTGGGCATTCTATTCTTTGTATGCTGTTGAGTTTCAGAATAAAAGATATTGAGCATTGATATAGCAACTGACATCAGGCTTTGGTGAGGGCCCAAGAGTCGGCGTCATTGGTCCTGAAGCATTGTGCTTGCTTGGTTTCCTTAGGCCCGAAACATCTAGGACTGCTTTGAGGACTCTCCTAGGAATTCAGAACCATGGGAAGGAAAAGGTGAAGGTGTGGGCTTGGGAGAGAGGAGTCGGGGGGAGAGTTGTACATAGAGAAGGAAATATAGACAGGCTGTTGAAGGGGTAGTCTCTAAGAAATTAATCTCCAAAGATACCAAAAGAAATATTTTTATTTCAATGTGTTTGAATTATCACTATTACCAAAAATAAAACACAATCATAGACTGAGAGAATTTACAATTTTAAGAATCAGTTCTCTGAAAGATTCTAAATTTAACAAACATTCACAGAAATGCACAAGTTCCTGCAGGAAGGCAAATGTGACCCACGCCAGGTGGACTCGATATCGATGGTAGAGGAAGCCCAGAGTGGTCGTTGTTTTCTTTGCTTTTACTGTCTGTGTTGATGTGGTTGTGATTTTTCACCCAGTAACAAAATCAATACAACTGACTTACATTTCATAATTTAGACACTTTAGAAAACACAACCGTGTTTTCTGCAGTTATACCTTTTTCTTGTTTTGGAAAGTTGCAGGGGGACATGACTCAACCTTTCCCAATACTTTGTCAGAGTTGTGGTCTCTGATGATTTTCCTCCAATCTCTCTGGGGAGCCATCACAACATCTAGGCTTTACCTTATATTGAATTTGAGCAAATGGAACTCAAAAGGCAAAGCAACATATAGAGTAGTTAGAAATTTGAAATCCCATAAAAGCTTGTGGTAGATAACTTAAATGGAAGCTATTTTGATTGTCACCTAGAATAACAGCTGAGTACATGCTGACACGGGTAGTGCAATGAGCCTTTGGCAATCGTGGATTTAACCTTCAGAGTTTTGAATGTCCTTAAATGACTCTGAAAGCCCATAACGTGGTAATTCGTAATTTTGCTGAAGCATGAATCTGAACTGCCTGCCCTGGGAGGCAGGAGTGAGTCACTTAACCAGATATCCTGACTTTATTCTTTGTTCCCTTGAAAAAGTTTTATGAACTTGGGAATTTGTAAAGGTCTCAGGTACTCCTTCACAAACATTCTCATATCTAATACAATGCTTTAAGAAAACAATGTTGAAGTTATGGGTAAGAGACAAATACACAGAAACAAAGTAAGATCATTTCAGTACTGAACACTGAAATGTGACATCTCAATGAATACTTATTTTATCAATTTCCTATCAACAGGAATACTGTATGTTAAGCACCTAACGCAATGTCTGACACACAGTGAAGTGTTCCTTGTGTGTTAGTTCCTTTTCTTTGCTTCATATCTGCTATTGAAACAGGTATATGGTAGTGTCTACTTAGGGAGACCTTCCTCTAAAGTAGATAAATGAGGAAAATATCAGAGACCATCACTGTTTTGTTTATTTATTTGTTTAAGGATTTGAACAATGTTTGATGCAAACCCTGCTTACGATAAGGAGTCTCTGTGTTACAAAGCGCACACTTGATTTAGCAGTCTATATTTATTTGTAACGACAGAGGCATTGTTTATACATTCTCTTAATCTGCAACCTCACAGGGTGACAGGATTAGGAATCTGGACCCAGATGCAGATGTTAGAGTGTGCAGCAAAATTGAGACACTTCAATAAATTTGTTTTTGAAGATTAGAAATGGAGGCTTGATACAGCTATTTGGCTTTTCTCAGTGTCTGAACACAGGACCTCAGTAATTCTTCTAATGGAAATCTCATTATCATGTGTTTCAGATCACATTATGTTTATACATGCATCGTGTCTGCTTAAAAATCAAATAAGGCTTATTTTTCATTAAAATGGGCTTTTATAAATGAGTGAATATTTCAATAAGGGACACCAAAATAACTTTTCTCATAGATTCAGTAATTTACATATTTTGTAGATAATTCAAATGAAAGATGATCCAAAATGCAGCCATCGTTGTTCTAAGACTCAGGAAGCTGAATATTGTCTGATACAGTCTTGTAACGTGTTGTTATAGTGAAAGGAACCTAAGATTTTACCTTGGTATTTGGACATTTTGGCGTGGAGAGAGTATTTTTAATAACACCTTCCCCCTGCCTGGGTTTCTGAAATAGTATGCTGTTGTAGGAGTGACAAACAATAGAAATCAGTCAATTGTTTGGTCAACAAAAGCATGAATATGGTAATTCACACCAACACGAATACTGAGCCACCTTCCTTTCTATCAGGATAATGAGAAAGCAGTTACACATTTGCATGAAAATAGAAATTTAGGGTAGCATTACAGATCAATTGTAATCTGCTCTCCCACCACCACCCCCTTCCTTTTAGCTGCCTTCGGGTTTGTAAACTGCTTCAGCAATCATCAGCCAAGAAATGTACATGTCATCTACAAATCACAAATCTTGACTCAAGTGATTGAACAGGGAGAAGTGCTGAAGGGTTCAGAGTGGCCAGGACAAGACTTAAAAGTGATGTGAAATAGGGAGCAAAGAGGGCTGCAATTGCCTTGGAGCCTAAAACAGACTGAGCTTCAATGCCATAGAAAAAATCACCAGCTTCTCCATCATTTCTTTAAAGGTCAAAACTTTTGTAGGTGGACTGGGAGAGCAGCAGATTGCAGATGCGTTTAACAGCAAGATATTTTCTGCTGCCATGACCCGTTAAGGAAGATTTTCAAAAACACATCGGCTGGTAAACAGTTTGGCCCTACTCTGGGTCATCTGCCTTCTCTGGTCTCCTTGTTGCATGGATTCTTGCCTGGGTAGAGTCCCAAACCTCACATCAGTCAAAGCTGGGTTTTCAGTGCAGTCCATTACATTTTTTAGAGAGGTACCTCCGTGGCTTTCAGGGAGCTTTTATGATGTGGGGCTGCCTCTTCCCAAATGCATGAAGCACACACACGAGGCATACAGGCACAGAGCATGAACTTTCCCCTTCATGCTCCTGGTCAGCAGGCAAGCTCCAATGCCCAACCTAAAGGAACCTCAAGGGGACAACTGACTGGGTGCCTCTTAGGGTGGTCACCCAATGCTCTACCATGTTACACTCAACTGTTGGCTATATAAACAAGTAAACCATTTGGCAAACTCAACCTAAGCCCACAGTCAGAGTTAGATTGAGTGGTGGGAAATTTTCCATCTCTACCCGCATTTGCACACTGGTCTCCAGGAGTACCTATCAAGAATGACAAAGGCCAGGGAGCTCGTTCGAGCAAGCTTTTCCGGATGACACCCATTTCACAGGTTTTCCATGGAGAGTACGTCTCCAAGTGGGAATGCGGGAGGGAAGATAAGGTCCCAGTAGAGCTAAATTCCCAAAGTCTGTCCTCGGAGCCAAAGATACGCTAGAAACCACAAACTTGCTCTGTCCCAAATACTTTGGGTTAGAATAAGATCCCAGTGCCGTTTAGAAATTACACCTTATCTGACCCTCCTGCCTGCAGCAACTGGTAACACACCAGCACACCTGAATGAGGATGGCCATATGTAGGCCCCTGAGAAAAAGGTGTGTGGTGGGAGCTTACTATTCACAATTGTTTGAAGTCATTATTCATAGTATTCCCATAGCCAAGCATGCGTGTTAGGATGGCAAAGTATTTATTGTGAGCTGTCTGGACATGGGGCTCCCTGGGGATGGCTCAGGACCTCCCATGTTCCAGAAGGGTGTTATCAGGCCAGAGAGGCTAAAGGTCATGCATAGTTCCTTTCTCTTGGAAGGGGCATATGATGTTACTCCTCTAACAATTGCAGTACCTGATTTTCCATTTGGCAAAGAAACAATAGGAATGAATATTAATTTGTTATATAGGTCTCTTATTTAATCCTTTACAGTTGTCCCAAACAAAAGAGTGGTAACTAAGAAAGAGATACATTTAGTTGTATAACCTTAGGAAGGTTACTTTAGCTTTCTGCGCCCTGGTACCTCACCTAAAAGGGAGCAAGTCCCCACAGGGTTGTTGTGAGGATTAATTGAGCCGATATGTGAAAAGTGCTTAGAATAGTGCCTGACACATAGTAAGTGCTCAGGAAACATTTCAATCTAAAAGATTGCTGTTGTTACTGTTATTACATCTTTGCAATATCTTATCCACCATATTTCCCTGTATCCTGGTGAGGGGGAGTGAGCTAAAGAGGTGGTAAATATAATGGCCTGGGGAGTAGAGGGGCAGAGGAAGAAGGCTTCCAGGTATTACCCTGGAGACAGATCACCTTAGAATGCCACGGAATTTTATTGATTTGCAAAGGTTTCTGTACGTTCTGCTCTAGGTTTCTGTTTTAACCTTTTCGACTCCTGTACCCATTTCCTCTCCTCACTTACATCTAGATCTTCCACAGGCACAAAACAGAATCCTTTGAAGCGTTGTCAGAAGTCAGTGCCGGCATGACAATGAGTAATGCCAGAACACAAAAATGCAAGAACTGCCATGCGCTGGGGAAGGAACATGGCGACACAGTGCGCAGGGCCCCAGGATTTAAGCTCACACCGTGACTGTGAGCCTCGTGAGTGGGGGTGCAGTGAAGGAGAGGGAGGAAATCAGTCTGAAATCATCAACCCACTCATGCCGTTTTCTTAGCTCTTCATCGTTAAGGGGTTCAAAGAGAAATGCCTCTGCCTGTCCTGTGAGATGTAGAGTAGCACCCTGCTTTTGCCAGGCATGCTTCTGCCTGCTGCTTTAAAGATGCCCAGAGTCCAAATCTGGGGAAGAAAGCAAGCCATCATTTATGCTAAAATTCTAAAGCCATTTGAAAGCAAATACGTATACTAGAAAGGATTTAAGCAGCTCTTGTATGTCATTACATTCATTTCTCAAGGAGGCCTGTCTTCTGATGACACCAATCAAAGAACTGGGTCATCTCTCAACATTAATTTTCTTGGAGACCATGAAATTCTTGCATTGATTTCATCCCCCTTTGGCTGAACATGTGCTGAGAACAGCCAAGCTGGTGAGGACTCAGGCAGCCCATGGGGCTGTCATCAAATCCATCCGAAGAGTTTATATCCTTAATGGGATCAGAGGTCTTATCGGCGATTCTTTGTAAGTGCAACAGAGAAAATATCTTCTCTCACCACTGATTCCACACCTGACAATTCTCCTATTTATCAGTTAACAATTATTGTCTGAAAGCAAGTCAATTACAAAGAGGAATTTATGAAGTTCTTAGCAACTAAGAAGACGCTTGATGAGACCTGTTCATTCTGTTGAGAAAACTGAAATGTGAACTGTATGAAGACAGCACTGACTTCACATAAATTAGCACCACATCATAATACAAACCATTAGAATATTAATTCTTATGTTTCTGTAGATATACAACAAGTTACAACTATGGATGGGGGAAAACAAAAGCATATGGGTACTGTAAAAGTGGCATTAATCTTGGTCCCTCAAGCCCCTCCTCTGTGAATTCTTCCCAGCACCCCAGAAAGAGTTGGCTGGGCTCTTCTCACTGTCTTCAAATCTATGGTATGACTCAGAATTTGTTTTTGGTGATATTTATCAGTTTACTTTCTTCCAGCACTGACTGGGCTGTCTTTTAAGCATGGATCCATGTCTTCTTACTCAGCCTCTATTCCCTGTATCTAGCATAGTGTGTGGCACAATAGAAAAGGCTTGAGGACATTGGTTTAACAGGCAGGTAAAATAATCTTGGTGTTAGTTCAGTCCACAGGCGCCAGCATTTTGAAGGCATTCCTTCCTCATTCTCTAAAGCTCTGGCTAACAAATACTCATTAAATTCCTAAGCAATATCCGTGGTTCCATTTTGTACCCTGAATTAACAGAATTGTGTCCAAGGACAGCTCCCAACGAGATCTCTGAAAAATTCTGCATTTCCAATTAAATTGTGTTATATTATAGATGCTGTAACACACACCCTTTGGCCATCAAAAGGAAGAAACCATATTTAATAGTCCTTTGTGAGGGAAGTCTGACATCCCTTCTCTCCCCCTTGTTCTGAACACTGCCACAATCGGGCAGAGGTGGACAGCAACTTGTCTCAGCTGTTATATGTAATCTTTCTGTCCTGGACTACCTGCCACCACAGACTTGGACACTTGCTGGACCCACCCAGCCATTCCAGGGCATGCTGGAGACGGCGATGCTCCCTGGGGCAGCTCTTGACTAGTGAGTGCAGTGTGGGCCCCGGTGATGACTGCGGCTCGCTGAGAACTGTGGGGCACACTCAAGGTTTCCTGGGCTGTCTTCAACAGGAAGGAGCTCCAGTTCCCCATGGTGGGAACAGCAGACCAGCAGACCCCAGACTGGTCTCCCTTCCAGGTATCACTCATCTCCGTTCCCCACCTTTGTCTTTGGCACTACTTCTCTCAAGAAACCACCTGCACGGAAGCCTGTGTCACACGGGCTGCTCTTTGGGAAACTCGAGCAAAGTGTAAGCCATGATTTGACTAAACCATGCATAATACCATTTAAAAGAGTATTTGACTAGGCTTAGAACCCATCATGATAACAAACAAAATGAAGGAATGTAACGCCTTCATCCACATCCTCATAAAATACAGTAAATATATAAAGGATTCTATAATTAAGTGTATAAAATTAGCCATACCACAAATTTTAACTGTCTTTTAGTAATGAATAGTCTTCCTTTGGGTTGATACAAAAAATTAGGCCAATGAAATGTGTTTTTCTAAGTACTTACCCATAAAAGTGAATGAATAGCTATTTCCTAAGGAGCAATGAAAGTAAAGTGTTACTTTACCCTCTGAGACAGGAATAGCCTTATCCCAGTCTAAAGTGAAAGCCACATTGCCTTTGCCTACATTTTCCTCTGCACCTAGTTCCCTTTTAATGATATTCATCACATTTGAGATTATCTGCTTAATGCCTGTCTGTTTCAATAGGCTGAAGCTCTGTGATGGTAAAGATTGTCTGTCTCATTTTAAAGCATATCCATAGAACTTAGCTCTGCATTTGGCACACAGTGGGTCCTCAATGAATGTTTTATTGCATTTAAATGTACAAAATGTAAATCCATACTGCACATGTGATGACTCAGAGACCATCCCATCCAGTATCAGACATCCGTATTCATGTTCGTTAAGGGAGGCCTGCTGAATCACTCCACAAGCCCCTTACACAGTGGAGACGTAGCTAATATTCAGGCTGGACAGGAGAAACCTGATTTTCTTTGCATCTCTTAAAAACTCAATATGAACTCTTTGTCTCCAGCAGAGTCACTCAGTTTCTCTCTACCACTAATAAAATTAGAATGATATTAAATCTTGAATTTCTGAAGTTGAAGAGCAAAGTTAGTCAAATAGCCAATAGACCTAACACAATCACTCAACTGAGAATTTATTGCCACTTGGATTTCAAAAACCTTGAAGACTGATATTTCTCAAAATCTTTAACAGTGTTTTAAAAGTATCCAAAAGTTCTTTCCATTCAAATAAAATCTTTTCTGCTAATTTTCTGTGTAATAAGTCCACCTTCATGGAAAAGGTGAACAAGTAGGACATTCTTATGAAAACTCTTCCTTTTTCTCTTCTTTCTTCTTCAAAGTAACTCCCCTTGTCTTTAAAACTCATATAACATATACCCTACCTCAATCATTCAATCACATTGAACTTTAGCTCTTTCCATGTTCGCCATATCTTCTTTTCTTGTGCTGTGAAATCACTTCTAGAACAATTGCTGTAATAATACCACTGATAAGTTAACTACAATATTAGTCTCAGACTGAACACAGTAGAGAATGGCAGGTAACACAACTTTTCTGAGCCTCCCTTTCCTCTACTGTAAAATAGGAGGAAAAGAGATTGATTTCTACTGCACCTCGAAACTTTAATAACCTGTGAATATTTTCAAAAAAAAGTCTTGGTAGATATTTAGTTTAGTTTCACTTTGTTTTATAAATTGTACTGTCTGCCAAGTATTAATTGGTGTGCTTAGTTTGTCTAGTAACACTAGTGACTGTCTTCATCCTAAATGATCAGTATTTTTAAAGTCAGAGAACTTCCAGCAAGTGGGTGGCTTAACCACTTCAGCTACAACTGGCAGGCAGTCTTCTGATTTGGTGCCATTCTATCAATGAGACTTGAAACCTGGAAGGGTCTAGACACCCCTCTCTTTGCAGATCTAGATGTGGCTTGAAAAGGACTCAGTTTGTACCTTGTACACATCTTCCTTCTTGGCCCCTTTCCCTGGCTTTTGAATTGTGAAATTGAGCAAAAAAAAAAAAAAAAATAGAAGTAAAAATCTTTTCTTTGTCTCTGTACCAGAACCAGATTGCACCTGTTTGATGATAATTTATTAATGTTATTAATAAACTCAGGTAAGGGGACACTGGTGCTATTGTCTGCAGGTCTTGAAATATATTTTGAAGTTTCAGAAAGGAGATAAAAGTTAGAATATAGGGGATAAAACATATTGGCAAACAGTAATGACATGTCACTAAAACTCAATACATACCTTGGAAATGATCACAAGGTAAAGGCCTCTGATGTAAGATGAGAGTACATGTTAGAGAGTACTATCTCCCCACTAGGTTACATAATCACCTCATTCTCTAAAAAATGACCATGGCATAGGAAGGAATCTATATTGTAATTCAAAAGATAATTCTTAAATTATCATTAAATGGAGATAGTAAGGCCACCAAATTTCAGTCTCAGAAATTCAAAAAGAGGACTTCCAGCCAAGATGGATGTGTAGGTAGATACACTTTGCCTCTTCACACAACCAAAAGAAGGAAAACAACAAGTTTAAAAGTAAAAAAATGACCAGAACTGCCAGAAAGTCAAACTGTATGGAAATCAGACAACCAAGGAGTTAAAGAAAAAACATTCATTCAGACCCGTAGGAGGGGCAGAGACAGGCAACTGGGATTGAGAAGATGTGCAGCAAGGCTGCAGCTGGAGGACTAGGCAGGCGAGGCAGCAGCTGGCAAACCAGGTGGTCCCACATTTGCATGCAGATAAACCAGGAGGAACAACCGGAGAGGTAGACAGACTGCACAACCCAGGGTTATAACGCAGGGAAGTAAAGCCTCAAAACCTCTGGTTGTAAAAACCTTTGAGTGTTGTGATGGTGGGAGAAACTCCCAGCCTCACAGGAGCATTTGATAGAGAGAACCCAGGGTTCTAGAAAGTATATAAACCCACCCACCCGGGAATAAGCACCAGAAGGGCCCAATTTGCTTGCGCATAGTGGGGGAAGTGACTGAAAGCCAGCTGAGAGCCAAACAAGTAGCATTGTTCCCTCTCAGGCCCCTGGGGGAGCCACATATAGTGCTACAATGCAACGACATGGATTACCCTGCCCTGGCAAACACCTAAGGCTCTGCCCCTTATGACACAACAGGCACGTGGAGACAAGAAATATGGCCCAAATGAAAGAACAGATCAAAACCCCCAAAATAGAACTAAGTGATGAAGAAACAGCCAACCTGTCCAATGCAGAGTTCAAAACACTGGTAATCAGGATGCTCACAGAAATAGTTGAGTATGGTTGCAAAATAAAGGAAAAAGTAAAGGTTATGCAAACTGAAATAAAGAAAAATTATGCAGGGAACCAACAGTGAAAGGAAACTGGGACTCAGATCAACAGTTTTGAGCAGAAGGAAAAAATACACATTCAACCAGAACGGAATGAAGAAACAAGAAATCAAAAAAATGAGGAGAGTGTTAGGAACCTCTGGGACAGGTTTAAATGTTCTAACATCCAAATCATGGGGGTGCAAGAAGGAGAAGAGGAAGAACAAGAAATTGAAAACTTATTTGAAAAAAATGAGGGAGAGCTTCCCCAATCTGGCAAAAGAAATAGACTTCCAGGAAGTCCAGGAAGCTCAGAGAGTCCCAAGGAAGTTGGACTCAAGGAAGCACACACCAAGGCACATCATAATTACATTAACCAAGATTAAAGATAAGGAGAGAATCTTAAAAGTAGCAAGAGAAAAGGAGACAGTTACCTACAAAGGAGTCCCATAAGACTGTCAGCTGATTTCTAAAAAGAAACCTTGCAGGAAAGAAGGAGCTGGAAAGAAATATTCAAAGTCATGAAAGGCAAGGACCTCCATCCAAGATTACTCTCTCCAGCAAAGCTATCATTTAGAATGAAAGGACAGATAAAGTGCTTCCCAGATAAGGTCAACTTAAAGGAGTATATTATCACCAAGCCCTTATTATACAAAATGTTAAAGGGATTTATCTAAGAAAATCAGGGGGAGGGGGACAGAGGAGAATGGGGAAAAATTTACAGGGAATAAGAAGCATAAATGGTAGGTACAAAGTTGACAGGGGGAGGTTAAGAATAGCATAGAAAATGGAGAAGCCAAAGAACTTATATGTACCACCCATGGACATGCACTAGGGGAGGGGAACACTGGTGGAAGGGAGGTACAGGGAGGAAGGGAATAAAGGGGAGAAAAAAATGGGACAACTGCATTAGCATAATGAATAAAATATATTTTAAAATAAAATAAATAAAAAGAAAAGCAAAATAAAGTAGCAACAATGAAATACTAAAAAAAGAAAGAAAGAAGGAAACTCGGAAAGAAGTTATTCGATATTTGGGGACACTCCTTTCATGAGCAACCATGATTTTCATTTAAATATCCATTTTAAAGATATTCAAAGCTGTTTATTATAAAATGGAATTTTTTAAAATTTCACTCAATGATAATAAAAGAATAATAATTTGAATAATCTTTCCTCTTCAAGGACACAATTGATGCTTTAGTTTAGGTGTGTGGGTCCATTTGCTGCCAAATTAAGTTCCTGGGCATTGCTTCCTGGCCTAAGCACCATTAATAATGGAACATCATTAGTTAATTTTATAATTAATATACATTAATTATTAACAAACATGTTACTGTTAATTGATTGTTAATTACATTCACCTTAATATATCACTATGAATTAATAATGTATCATCTAATAAATAAAAAACTTCACAAATGATTCAAAAAACAAGCAGGTCATAGGAAGGAGTCTTCTAGAACTGCATCCAATACCATAAAAATAACTGATGATTTCAAAAATGCATTGTCCAACTGATGGATGATCAAATTGATCCATTTTGACATTATAAAAATTTTAAATCTTCTAAGGTAGGAATCACTATACCATTAATTAAGTTATTCTGCTATATATCCCCAAAATTTATCTGTTCTTTTCCAATATAAATAATAAATACTCTTTTTAAAAAAGTTATTTTTATGAAATATTTCAGATGCAAAAGCTATAGAAGGAAATGTAACAAATCCTTCCATACTTGCCACTAGGTTTAAAATATAACACATCACAACTACAATTTAAGGACCTCTGTGTGCCCTTTCTTATTTCATTTCCTTCCTTCCCCACACCACCAAACACTCGTCCTGTGCATGTTTTTATACTCTTGCTACTTGTAAACGTATCCCTAAAATATATGTGTCTGTGTTCTAAAACTTTATGCAAATGGTACCATACACTAAGCATGTGTCACTAACTTACTCTTATTAGTTTAATATTATGTGTTTGAGATTTATCCCTATTGACATATGCCGTTTTCTGTTTACTCACATAAGCTGCTGGATGCTATGAATTTACCTCAATTTATTCATTCTCCTCTTTATGGGTATTAATTTTTCTAATTTTTACTCTTACAAACAGTGCTGCAATGAATATTCTTACATATACATGTATATGCACATATACATATATATGTACATGTGTATATATATATATTACTTGTGCAAGTTTCTCTGGAGAATACATCTAGGAGTAGAATTTCTAGAATGCTGAGTTGGTATCTTTACCTTTATTATCAAATTGCCCTCTGAAGTATAAATTGCCCCATTTATAGTGCTTCCAGAAGTGTATATATAGACCCAACTGCCCCACCTTCTGTCATCACTTGGTATGTCTAATACGTTCACATTGGCCATTCTGATATACATGAATTGACATTTTACTGGGTTTTGATTTGTATCTCTCACTCCAATTATTATCTTTATGAGAATATTGGCCCAGACATAAGATATTCTGAAAGGTTTGTCTCCACCATCCCGCTCCCCACCTCTTACTCTGTTGGGAACACTTCGGAGAACTGGGGACACTTCTGGTGTTTTCTTCCACGGGGAGGTACGGCAGTTATGACTGCTCCTCCTCAGTGTTAAGTCAGAAACTGTGAACAGTCGAGATTTTAGCCTACTTGAGAGCTGACAAGTTAGCCTGCCATAGTTTTATATAAATAAAGTGACAGAAGACACAAGACCCCTGGGTCAGAGAAACAAACCATTTATTACTCAAGCACAACTGCTGTCTGATAGAATTACTCAGTAAGTCACACACACTAGACTGCGCACTAACCTGCCCTCCATCGCCTCTCGTTTCTTTAAACTTAGGATACATTTCAACCTTATGACCACAACTGCAAGCCTTATTTGCTTCCCAGACAATTGGGAAAAACCCACTACAGCAAAACTTGTCCCTTTTTATTTCTACAAGAGCCATGCATATCAATGAGAAAATTTGAGGTATAGTATTTTCAGTCCTTCGTTTTCACCAAAGCCAATACAAGCTCAGCATCATGGTACAGTAGACTCTTTCCAGTTTGATTTACTTCTGAATTCTGTAATTTTATGCCTGGGTAAATTTATTAATTTCTCTTTGAGATACCATGATCTCATCTGTAAAATAGTAATAACAGTGCTCTGTCAAAGAGTTGACAGACTTGGCCCAGGCTGGTTGCTCAGTTTTTTAAAGCATCGTCCCATACACCAAAGGTTGCAGGTTCAATCCCCAGTTGGGGCGTGTCCGGGAGGCAACTGAACAATGTTTCTCTCTTGCATAAATCAATCTCTCCCCCCTCCCCCCTGCCCAAGGACCTTCCTCTTTCTAAAATCAGTAAACATATCCTCAGGTGAAGGTTAAAAAAAAAAAAAGAGTTGACAGACTTAGATGAGTTAGTGTAGGTAAAGCCCCTGATGCATAATAAATACCTTGGTGTTAACAGCTATTATTATTCCAAAAGACAACTTCCTTTGGTGGAAGGATGTCTATTACTTTGAATTTAGCAAGAACCTTTGCCCTGATGTTATTCTATAATTATTTTTCCCAGGGATATTTCATATTTGGCAGATAATAACCACTATTATTACTGAGTAGCTATAGGCTAGGTGTTTTTGTTAAGGTGGAAATTATGCTATCCATTTTATAGATGAGAATACAAAATAAAAGACAGGGTCAAAAATAAAAACCAAAAAGAATATAAAATAAGAGAGATTAAGAAATGCCTAAAGTTGTACAGCCAGTAAATGTCAGGTCCAGGATTTGAACTCTCAGGTTTCTTTACCTCTTAACCCTGAGCTCTTGTTTATTTATCAACAAATTAGGATATATATATTTTAACAAAGGATCCAGGTATTCAACTCATTTTACTTAGCCATAAATATGAATATGACAGTAAGTACATATCACAGGTTTGGGGCAGAAACTGTGCCAAAGTTTCTTGTGATCTTCATTACCGGAGAAGTCTGTCTCTACCAAACACGCACAAAGTATTCAAGTTCCTTGTGTGAGTTTGGTAGTTAGCCTCTTGAGAAAATGAAATATCCAAAAATCAGTAATGTGTTTAAGATACTTCCTTTCTTCCCACTTAACTGAAAACATCTTGAAAACGCATCAACAATTTTCAGGACACAGAAAACAATCCCAGGCCAGAGACACTTGAACTTGGGCACTTCAAAACCAACTTACTTTACACTCTCCATTTTTATGATCCTTCTGCTGAGCAGTAAAATGAGTGAAAGCTCTGTAAGAATATCAGAATTTTTAGTACTTTGAGATTCAGTCAGAAGGCTTTATCTGATCTGAGCGATTCTTTAACTGTTAACACAGAAATACGGCATCAATGTCAGTGGCTTAGACCGAAAGAACCATGCTTAGGATTGAATGGTATGTTTAACTTTTGTCTTTCTCATAATCTAAAGATTTATCTGAAGTTATACAATGAGAAAAATCAATGTTTAAACTCTAAAGGACTATGACGCTCAGAAATCTTTCCCCCAAGTCCTTTGTCTTTCACTGGGTCACTATTTTAATTTGTGATTAAAGCACTGTAATGCCACAAGTGATGTGAGACTTTCTGTGGGATTAGCCAGCCCACACTTAGCTTTCTGTCCTTCGCTTCCAGGTGGAGTGGAATCCTGCAGTATTATCCCATCTCTGCCTGTCTGGCTGTCCATCCAGTTGATTTTCAAAGTTAATTTCAAAATAAATAATGCTAAGAACATATCCTGTGGTATCGTTTCCCCATGCTATCATTTTTCCTCTTTCAAAAATTATCTTTCTCCTTTCTGCTTAGATTGCTCTGCCAGAAGCCCCCTGAGAATGACACACCCAGTCTAAAACCAACCTGGACTACCTGTGACTACATTAGGGGCAGTCCGTTTCCCTGATTACTTAAGATATGTATGAAGACTAAAGTAATTATCTTCTTTCACTTTAGACAAACTCTTAGATTTAACTTTTAATTACTTCTTAGGAATAACTACCCCTACCCAACTCACTCAAGCAGCTGTAACTACAACAGCAAAAACACTGCTGTCGACTAGTGTCCTCCAGAGGCCTGTTCATTACCTGTCATTAAATGTTTTGAAAGTTTGCATAATTGATCCAGCCAATAAGTCATCATTGATTTATGGGGTTCTGTGCTGAAGAGTTGCTTTTTAAAAATTCATAACACTGGCATGTGTCTTTACAATCCATTAGCTATTTACGTACCCACAGTCTTAGCATTGATTGACCTTGGACTGGGATTCTCATGGACTTCTTTTTTTTTTTTTTTTTTTTTGCAAGTCTTCGGTATAGAAAAGCAATACTTCAGCCTTCTCCCCTGACAACCATACTTTGATTTTTCCCCCTCCATCAAAACGGAAACTTTACTTGAAATGATGAACAAATAAAGCATGTTCCATAAACAGCTCTTCACTATTATTTAAGCTTATGGGCTGCATTGTGTTAATCTCCTTTCCCCACCATCAAATTCAAGTGTGTAAATGTTCTAAAAGGCTTTGAAAGTTTTATGATGATTTCAGGGGATGGAGGAGTAATAGCTGAAGAGTGAAGCTATTAGTTTTAATATTTATATTGAGTGCTCTGAAACATTAATGTGACAAGATGTAAGATCAGTGCAGTGGGATATATTTACTTCCCAACTACTGCCACGTGACAAAAACGTGTGTGTATGTGGTATCTTTGTGTTTATTTTCTAAAACTTTGTGGCCAAGTTTCAAATGTCGTTTGAAGGTTATTATTTTTTTTTCTTTTCATGAGCTTTAAAGTTACAATTGACAGATACATTAGCTTTTCTTGAATTTGAGCCACTTTTAGGAAGCTGCAATGGATTTCCAGACAACGGTGAACACATGCGTTTGTTCATTTGTGTGGGTCTGGGTTCGAACAGCCCTCCGAGCCGCCATGGTGAACGCCATCCACCACATTAGTAGCACTTTGTCCTGCCTTCACGCCCAACTGTGTCTTGGGGAAATCTAAAGGATGATGATTACAAATCTGAATTGAAAAACCTTCATAATGAGAGTTGCTCTTAGTGACTGCATATGGAGAAGAAATGAGGCAAAAAGCTCTGAGCTCTGGACTCTGACAGCTCTGGTTTCAGACTCGGCTCCACCCAGACAGGCTGTGTGGCACTGTGCATGTCCCTCTACATTTTCAAGCTTGGTCATTAATTTTGTAATTAAAATAATAATTGTACCAATTCACATACTTCTAGCAATGATTAAATGAGATAATCCTATAAAGACCCGACACAATAAGTATTACCTATTATTATTACCACAATCAAATGAGCAAACACCTTCAGAAGAGCCTATGGTGTGTGAGGCACTGAATTTGCACCAACTGTTGGACTTTTAAAGCAGAATATATGGCTCTCATTTTCTAGGTAATATGTGCTTCTCATTCCCAAGGTATTAACAATCTATCAGGAAAACAGGGAATCTGCCTACTGAAACCTCAGAACAAGGGCAGAGGTGTTGTTTTGGAACAAGAACAGACCTGAAAGATCTGAGTGTCAGTCTCAGTTCTGCCATTTGCCACTGGACAACACCAGGCTTGTGACAATCTCTCTGAGACTCAATTTCCTCATATGTGAAGTGGAAATATCGATACCTCATCTCATATACTTGCTGTGAAAATTAAAGAAGATAATGTTAATAATGCTTGTGGTAAACACTAAGCTGGTAGAAATATGGTATATTCAGACAGTCACACATTTGGGGAGTTTAGACAAACCTGAATGGCCACATGACCTACTAGCTGTTTCTGGGTGTCCACAGCAATGAAGACATTCATCATGAAATCAGTGACATAGGGAGCAAGAGACAGCAAAGATCAGGGAAGGAAGGCTGCTTTATGCTATGTGGTGACACAGCGGGGAATGGACAGGACATTTAACGGATAATTTTAACATCAATAAGCAAAGAATAGTAGTTAAATACGAGAGTACTCAGATGAGAAAAGCAAAGGAAAGGGAGCCGACCCATGCGGGGACACGAGAGGGTGCTGTGGCTGTGGCCGGGCACTGAGTCCTGGCAGACCAAGTCAGAGAGGTGAGCTGGGGAGGGCGGGAGGGCCCTGAGCGGCAGACTGAAGAGCTGTTTGATCCTGCGGCCCGTTTTTTTCCTTTTCCATTTTTATTAAGTAGTATAACATTTTAATAAAAATTAACTTTTAGTTTTGGGTTGTTGTTGTTTTTTTAAGATTTTATTCACTCCAAGAAAGGAGAGGGGCATGGTGTGGAGAGACACACCAGCCAACTTTTAGTTTTTAATCTAACTAAAATAAATTCATATTTAAAGAGGCAGCTTTTAACCTTGGATGTATATCAGAACCGCTTGTGGAGCTTTTAAACATTCAATATCCGGACCTCACCCCAGACTATTAAATCAGACTCTCTGGGGCCGGGATTCAGACATCAGTATTTTTAATGTTCCCAAGTGATATTGCTCCCAAGTGAAGCCAAGGTAGAGAACAACTGATTTAACATGTCTGTTTTTTACTACAACCAAAAAGAACTACTTTTTTTTTTTAAGATTTTATTTTTTATTTTATTTTTTAGAGAGAGGGGAAGGAGGGAGAAAGAGAGGGAGAGAAACAGCAATGTATGGTTGCCTCTCACATGGCCCTCACGGGGACCTGGCCGGCGACCCAGGCATATGCCCTGACGGGGAATCGAACTGGCAACCCTTTGGTTCCCAGTCCGTGCTCAATCCACTGAGCTACACCAGCTAGGAGAACTACTCTTGTGCTCCATTTCACGCCCCTCCTTAGCCTTGGATTCTAAAGGCCATGAGTTTTATCTTGTTTTCCATATGAGTCTCTTTTTCTCACATTGGAGGCTTTCCTCAGATGTGTGGGAATCCTTCACCTTCTGTCCCTGTTAAGAGTAAGGTACCAAAAAGAGTACAAAAAACTCCTTTACATGGACTTTGTATGGATTAAGCAAAATTCCTTTGCAACAGTTGGGCTTTACTCGAGGTACGTATGCAGTGAGTTGAATTTTTAGTTGAAGGATCCTCAAATATCAATATTCAGAGGCCTTGTTTCTGGGATTCTTCAGTTTCTAAAAGAAGCTACCTGGAACCTATCTGTGTCTAGGCTCATCTATTCTGTGAGATAGGCAAGCAAAGGATGCCAAGATCCCCAGCTAGTCAACACACAAGCTATCACTATATGCCCCTATTCTTTTGCCATGTTCTCCAAACCAGAGCTTTCCTGGTTTGGTTTGTCCAGACACTTTTCTGCTTTCTGCGGTGAATGCAGGGAGGGGCAGTGGATTGCGGGAGATGGAGGCGAGGAGTAGACTCACTGCTCTGGCCTGGGCAATAGGCCTGGGGGTCCACACACTCCATATCCTAACTTTCCACAAATTCTCCTAATTTCCCTTCTATTTCCTGATGTTCTTACCACATGATGTCATACCTGGACTTCAACCCCAGTTTTCTCCCTGGGGTTTTGTTGAGTGAATCTTCTCATTTCTTATTGGTATTATTTTCTGAAAGTACTTGTATGCTAACTTTCTCTGCTCTGCTCAGTCATCTGCTACTCTCCATCTACTTCCTATCTTCCAAAAGTGTCGCAGCCTCTCTTGTCTGTTGTTGTCTATTTTGCCGAGTCTATCTCCCTGTGGGCTTATATAATTTTGGTTTTATTCTTTTAATATTATTTTAATAGAAACCTCAAGTGGGAAAGGAGAGAAATGTATGTGATCAATTTGCCACGTCTAGCTAGAAGTCCTAGAGGAATGAGGGAGGGGTTATTGCTGTTTACACAAATACTATGCAAAACTATGAAAAAAATTTAAAAGTGGAATGATTCCACATAAATGAGGAGTAGAGGGGTCAGGGGCCCCCCTCCCATCTTCTCTCTGCTTCAATAAACTCAGATGAACTCTGAGAGCACAGACAGTAGAAAGTCCTGGTGTGAACAGGGAGAGGTCAGAAGTGAGAACTCTGGTCTCCAGTACCTGCTCTTCTGGGTCCTTCTGCAAAAATGTGGAGTCAACAAGGAGCCATGGGGCAGTTGTCTTGTTTCCCACTGACTTGACTATGTTTCTTTTGTAGATTCTCTTACATAACAAAGGTTCCTTAAGAACTTTCTTCCTAAAATGATTTTGTGTGTGAGAAAAAGATCAACAACAATGTTGCTGTGCTCAAGGAAATGGTAAGCTAGCGAGGAAGCTGCCAGGAGAGTGGCTGTCACCTCGCAGACCCTTTCGAAGGCTCTGTCCCATCCTACAAGTGCTTCAGAGCTGAGAGGGCCTCCCGTCATTCCCCAACCTCATCTCTTCAATATCAAAAGCCACTTACCTCATGCAGTTTTCACATGCCAATGTTCAAAGACACCGTAACTAAATGGTGAACAGGTGGGTGTTGCCCCTACAATCGAACCACGCTCCCATTCTAACTTTCCCTTCAACTTTCTGGCCTCAGCAGAGATCTCGAAGGATGAATTCTCTCCAGGCCAATGGCAATTCACATCTTCATATTTAATAAGTATTGCCCCTGCCCCAAATTCAAAGAGAAAAATATGTATCATCAGATAAATTCTTGATGTGCACATTCTCATTTTTAACTTCTCCTGTCTTCTCTCTTCTCCTGCATTTCTGCTTGTCCTTTCTTCATGTACAGGGTTCGCTTTGAGCACCAGCCCAAATGCTCACATGGAGACAAATAAATCTGTTTTGTTTCTCCCTAGCAATGAGTCCTTAACATAAAGGTTACACGGTGAATATTTTCTATCCCAAATGTCAAGACAACCATGGACTTCCCTGAGGGGCCTGTTTTTCAAAAACTCCGTGAAATTGGGTTGGCAGGCCAGGACAGACGTAATGCTGCCACCACACATATCCTTTGAAAAACCACGGGAAATGGCATACGCACAGCAACACTTGGGAGCGCCCCACGGTGGAGTTTCTGGGGGCCTCACAGGGCATCACGGGCCCAGGTACGCCACCTACCCACTTCCAGGCCAGACCGTAGCCCCTCACATCATCAGCTCATTTTCCCTGACAAAGAAGACTTCTAGATGTACACATCTGACTCAAAAGAAATACATGGGTTTAAAAAACCTTCTGTGGGAAAAACTTACACACCTTTATATGCTTACTCTCTGGGGATACCAAACTCCACCATGCAAATATAATAGTAATGGCAGCTTTCCTGCAAATGCCTTTCCCTCTCCGGAATTCTTAAGTGCTGTACCCACCATGGGACAAATCTGGCCCAGTAATTCAGATTGGTGGGCAGACTCTGGCAGCCTTTTCATAAGTCCTTCCTCTCCCTTCTCAGTAAGGGGGAAGAGAAAGACAGAAAGGAGAAGAGAAGATGTGAGAAAGTTATGCATTTGTCCATAGCTTTCTCCTCCCTCTGCCTGACTCCGAAGTTTTTGGTTCTTGCCTGCTAACCTCCTCTCCATTCCCCAGCATTCTGAAAAATGAAAGGCAGAAGTCATACTAGAAAGTTCTAGAGAGAAAAATCAGTAAGAATAAAAGAAAGCCTGCATGACCCAGGGGCTGTGTGAAGTGTGGAAAGTGTGTCATCTCGGGAGGTATCGTCCAGGAGAGGGAGGCTGGAGAAAAGAAGTGATAAATAAAAAGACAAATGTAGGAGTTTTAGTCCAGCGCTTTTCTGGAGCAGGTGAGTGAGAAATTCCTACAAGTTTCCTCAAGGAAAAAACAATGGAAGACGATGGGTGATATTACCATGCTTTGCTTTGGCCGATGTACTTGTACTTCTTAAATGATTGAGATATATAAGAGAAGATTTGAGTTTTTATTGGCATTATAATTCTTTAACTATGAGACATGGCAAAAGCTTTCTAAGTTTGCAGAGTAGCTCCATACATATTTGAGCTACTTACCCATCTCCTCTGCAACTTCCAGCGATATTCTGTGCCATTCAGCTACTTCCTGTGAATTGTCTTTCTAGGCTATCTTTCCCTTCTCTTTCTCATGAAATGCACTCTTAGCCTTGTATGGTTTCCATCCAGAGCACTCGCTGAATGGAGGCTTAGCCAGAAAATGGCCAATAATGTTTGAGCCAATGAAAAGATAAGGGCTCTTTGATGTACGTGATATCACTTGCCTGCCCTTCCAGATTTCTCTTTCTCCATCCCAGAATAGGCACCTGGGGGCTGACTCGTATGGCCTGATTGATGGAACTCCTTATGTTCTGACTTCCAGTTGAGTTTGGCCAGTGGAAAGCACCAGAAGGAGATCTAGGGATAGGAGTAAGGCTCGTCATTTATTCTCTGAACTTTTTTTGCTATCTCGGAGTGGCCCTTAGTGGAAGGCACAGGCTCAGTTAGGAGATGCTCTCCACACAGCTCTCCTTCCTGGGTTCTGGTAACCACTGGTTATCCTTGCTTTGCTAGCTCTGGAGTGTGGCACTATTCCTTCCAGGTTTTTCCTGCTCCTCACCCATATCTTCGTAAATTGTCTCTTTTATTAGACTGTCTTCAAACTAACCAATTGGACTCTACCATCTGTTTTCCACTGGGACCTTGATTGATATCATTAGCAGAATGAAATTTAGCCTACCCAGAAGGTGAAAATAAAATAATGTGTTATTTATTAAGTACATTATATAAAAATAAACATAGGCTTAGAAAAAAATCTTGTTAGACTTAACATATGTAAGAAAGCATTAAATTGTAACAAGTAAACCATATCAATAATATGGGTTTCCTCTACTTAAGAATCCTATCATTCCAATCACTGTGAGTATTACAAAATGGGCTAGTAAAAATTTTATACAATCATCTTTGTTTTTACACTTCTAAAAAACCTCAAAATAATGATTTCAACAAAGGAGCCGAGAAATGTATAATGATAATCTTAATAGACTAAGATGAAAAAGACCTGGCTAGGATAAGTGAAGATTATAAACAAACTAAAAATAAATAGAAGAATTAAGGTTTGCATTAGAAGCAATAAAGAGCAGAATTGCCACTGAATAAAATCAAGTCAGTGGTTGTAAAGAATTTACTTGAGGGCCTTTATCATAGCCCAGAGGAAATACATGCAGAGAAACAGCTGAAAACCAGCTGCAATCTCAGTGAAGTTACTAAGCAGGCCACACACAAGGTAAATATTCAATAAACAAAGCTTCTAATATATCAAAATATTTATAAAATATAATAAGAAAAGGGGCAATTCATGTTAAAAACATAATATTTAATTATATTTGCTATTTAATATATTTGTTTATATTACAATTACAACAAATTGATATATCAGATTTTATAAAGAAGCTATAAAGTTTTATTCACTTGTAGCAAATAAATGAATGACATGTTATTTTAGTGGATAGAAAAATTCAATGTTGTAAAAACATTAAATAATGTGGAAGTTTAAATGCAATAATAATGAAAATCCTAAGAAGACTTTTGTTTGATACAGAGTAGAGAGGGCAAGGACTTGATAAATGATTCTGAATTAATATAAGAAAATATACAAGAAAAACAGCAAAGAAAATTTTGAGAAACAAGATCAAAGAAAAAATACTGACTCTACTAAGTTTATACTATAAACTTAGTCATTATTAGTTATAATAATTAAAATATTATATTACTTTCACAATAATGAAAAGGGCACTACATGAAATAGAATAGATATTCCCAAAATAACAATCTGTATAAGCATGTAGTAAAATGAAACCATAAAGCGATGGGGAAAAGAAAGATTATTCAACCATTGGTGCTGAAACAAGCACACGAATTCTTCTAAAATGTGTTCAATTTACCTCATGTTTCATCAAAACCAACTCAAAATGGATTAAAGAAATACACTTTTTTAAATTGTAACATAATAAGCTAGAAAAATAATAAATGCTTTTAAGATCTTGGGTTGAGAAAGAAATTTCTACATAAAAGCAATGAATAAAGAAAGTCATAAAGAAATGGACTATTAGTTTAGAAAATTAACTTCTCTACAACAAAAGACATTAGAGTAAGGGTAGTCTGCTATCACAACTAAAGAGTCAACAGCATCACAACTTAAGAAACAAAGTATGTAATTTTATTTATTTTTAAGTATATTTTATTGATTATGCTACTACAGTTTTCTCATTTTTTTCTCCCCTTTATACCCACTCTGCCCTGCACTCCCTGATGCTCCAGCATCCCTGCCCCCTTAGTTCATGTCCATGGGTTAAAAAACAAAGCATTTTATGTTCTCTCACCTCGAAGTTCAAGGTGTGCCATTTATGTTCACCCAGGTTTCTTCCAATTCCTTGCTCTTCCATTTATGAGGCACTGTTGTCCCCTGCACAGTCAAAGCTGGGCCTGTACCACATCTACGTTCAGGCTAGCAAGCAGGGGAAGAGTATGAATAAAGCACTCCTACTTTCTTAACGGCTTGGGCAGACAATGGTAACCATCCCCTCTGCTCACATCTCATTGGCAGAATTAGCCACATAGCTCCATCAAACTGCTAAGAAGGTTGGAACAAACAGTCTCTAACTAGGGAGCCTCATGCCTACCTACACCACTCTATGGGAAGGGAGAGAACAAATTTGGGTGGGAAGCAGCAATATCCACCACATTACTGTAAAGACAATTAAAAAGCAGAGAGTAAAATGAGGAAAAATGCATAGAGCAAATATGAAAAAAAGTTGTTATCATTATAGCATGAAGAAGCCTATATCACACTCAAAAAGAAAACACTAATCTACCAATAAAAATGACCAAAGGACATACAAAACCAATAAAAATATACTAAAAACATGAAAATTTCATGGCATTGCTTGTAATAAAAGAAATTTAAATTGAAACAGTTAAATGTCATTATTTTTCAATCTATAATTTTTTTTATTTAATCTTATTGTATTTCTTTTCCTGTTACCATTTAGTTCTCATCCCCCTGGCAATCACCTCACTGTTGTCCATGTTCACGAGGCCTTTTTCCTTTTTGCTCAATCCCTCCTGCTCCACTTCCGTCTCCCTTAGCTGTCATCCTGCTCTCCATCTATGAGTTTGTCCCCATTTTCATTGTTAGTTTAGTTTGTTATTAGATTCCACATGTGAGTGAAATCATATGGTAGTTGTCTTTCTCTGACTGTCTTATTTCACTTAGCATAATGTTCTCCAGGTCCACCCATACTGTTGCAAAGAGTATAATTTTCTTCTTTTTTACAGCCAAGTAGAATTCCACATGTAAATATCCCACAGCTGTTTTATCCACTCATCTACTGATGATAGACACCTGGGCCGCTTCCAAATCTTGGTAATTGTAAATAACACTGCAATGAACATGGGGTTACTTAGGTTCTTTCAAACTAGTTTTTTGGGTTCCATCAGATATATTCCCAGAAGTAGGATTGCTGGGTCAAAAGGCAGATTCATTTTTAACTTTTTTGAGTTATCTCCATACTGCTTTCCACAGTGGCTCCACCAAACTACATTCCCACCAACAGCGCTAAACAGTTCTGCTTTCTCCACAGCCTTGTTGTTTGATGATTTATTAATGATAGCTGTTCTGTTAGGTGTGAGATAATATCTCATTGTAGTTTTAATTTGCATTTCTCTTATGATTAGTGACGTTGATCATCTTTTCATATGTCTATTGGCCAACTGCATGTCCTCTGGAGAAGTGTCTATTCAGGTCCTTTGCCAATTTTTTATTTGGGTTGTTTTTTTGTTTTGTGTTGAGTTTTCTAAGTTCTTTATAAATTTTGGATATTAACACCTTATTAGATATATTGGCAAATATGTTCTCCCATTCTGTAGGTTGTCTTTTTATTTTGTTGATGATTTCCTTTGCTGTGCAAAAACTTTTTAGTTTGATGTAGTTCCACTTGTTTACTTTTTCTTTTGCTTCCCTTGCCTGGGGAAATATATCCAATAAAAAATTGCTACAAGCAACGTCTCAGATTGTGCTGCCTATGTTTTCTTCTAGGATTTTTATGGTTTCATACTAATCAGTCAGCAGACAGATCAATTGTTAATCTAATCAAGCTGTGATTAAGCAGCCCTGCTTAATCTCCACAAGGTGGGGCACAGTAATTCCTATGGGTGGGACTATTGCTTCCCCTCAGGTTGATGTCACTTGGAGGGAGTGCTCTGCCTGAGAAAATGGCTTCTGCAGTGTGTGGAGTGGCTTAGCACAGGGATCATGGTGGCTGTTCCTTCAGTTCTCTCCCCAGAGCCACCAAATCCAGACTTTCTTCAAGCATCTCTAGTCCACTCTGTCCTCCCTCTGCCGGAGCCCAGAGTCAGTGGCTGCAAATGAAATTTTGTGCATTGGCCCTTTAAAAGGCTCTCTGCATTTCCAGCTGTCTCTCCCTGGCAGACAGAAGGTCTGGTGCTTTTCACACTAGATGTTATCTGGATTCCTTTCCAGCTCTGGTGCTGTAGGCTGGGAAACTCAACTTAGGGTTTAGACCCCATACTTGTCAGGGGGATCTAAATCCTAAGATCCTAGATGTGGGAAAATCCCTCTGGACCTTCAGCTGCTGCCTGTGAGAAACCTCCTCAGCACTCCCTTCGAGTCTTCTTGTGGTGAAGTGGTTCCTCTGTCTGACCTTGGTTATAAGGCTTCTCTCCAGCTAGTGTCAGTTGATTATTCAGGATGATTTCTCTACAGTTTAGTTGTAATTCCACTCTTGTCCTGGGAGGAGTTTAGTGTCGCTTCCACTTACTCCTCTTCTATCTTGGACCAAAAAGCCAATCTAGGATATTTGTCAAAACCTTTCTTAATGGTCATTCTCAATGCTGGCACAAGATGGTGAGATGACTTCAGTGGAATATAAATCAGATTATTCAGCCTTTGTCAAATTCACTTGGTTAACACATACCAAGAGCCCTTACCATGTTATGCTCCTGGAACCCTGAGTCCACATTAGGAATCTACCCTAAGGAAACAGCTCAAGATGTGGTCAGAGAGGTATGCGAATATATTCACTGCAGTATAAGCAATTGGAAATAACCTAAATGTTTGACAATAAGAAAATAGTTAAATTAATAATGTGTAAGTAGTAACACTACATGTATCACTATCTCCATGTTTCCTTTGCTGATAGATGATTCTGTTCACCTCCTCCTGGGGACAGTGCTGGCAAGGACAATATATTTATTTCTTCACTCCTTACTTGTTTCTTTCCCAGAGAGAAATAGCTTATTTGTTTTCAGAGAGCATTGTATCTATTGTGCCATATGCCACATAGATAAAGTTGGCAGGAAACACTTAGGATTCTTAGGAAAGACCAGTCGCTAACCTCTGTTTCTTCATTAGTGATATTATCTGTATCAGAATCAAGACCCTCATTCTCCTAGACTTTAGGTGGCAAACACAAGGCCCACAGGCCAAATCTAGCCCTCCATCTTGTTTTATCTGCCTGGCACCTTGTTTCTACACAGTGGCAGTGCCAAGCTCCTTGCCCCTAGTTAAGGAATAATTACATTTATACAGTCCTAAAATTATATTCAGCCCTTTGAAGGCAACCGTGAGGCTGATGTGACACCCAGTGAAAATGAGTTTGCCACCCCTGTCTAGATTCTCCATTCTGCCATAATCGGAATCATGAAGATGGGCTAAAATTTCCATGCATGTGGCTAGTTCAGTGTCTTGGAATTCACTTTACTAATGCAATCACTGATACAACAGCATCTAATAGCAGGGCATGGGGGTTGGGTGGGGGAAGTTCTCAGATCTTGTCCCTTTCTCAAGCTAACTTCTCTAAGAACATCTGAATTCTGAGAATTATGGGCCATGATTGTTAAGGATATTTTGTTCCTTATGTGATTCCCTGAGCCCATTTCCTACTAGCTCCAACACAGCAGGAATAACACCCTCAATTTCCAACACTAGGGGACATCTGTAAGTAAAACAGTTTCTAGTTTGTTTGAGAATTATATTTTTACAGGCAAATGCTATTAGAAAAATACTATATGATGGTTAATGGAAAAGCAAGTAACAATATTGCAAGCTGAAAAATCCTTCCAGGAAAAGACATTAATATGTTGGATAATTTGTTCTAGAGCTTACACAATCAACAACGAGACAAACAATCCATTTTAAAAATGGGCCAAGGACCTGAATAGACACTTCTCCAGTGAGGACATACAGACAGCCAATAGACCTATGAAAAAATGCTCAACACTGCTAGCCACCAGAGAGATGAAAATTAAAACCACAATGAGATATCACCTCATGTTACAGGCAACCTCCATACTGCTAAACCGCAGGAACACCTCCCGCCTTCAAAAGGGGGCGGGGGGGGGAGGCGAACCCAAGCCCCCTGCACTTTGTTCTTTGTCTAAAATGTCAGTTACCAGCCTAGTTACAGAATGTCAGTTACAAACTTTCCTGCCAAGCTGCAGGCTCAGCCACCCATGACCTGCTTAGCAACTAACAATGCTAACAGCACATAAAGTACCAAGTAAGGTTGCCAGGCTTAACTTCTGCGTTAAGCCCATGCACCTTGTTCTTTGTCTCCCAAATAAGGTAGCCGCTTTTGCTTCTATGGTAACCTGCTTCTGCCATGTAAACTAGGAAGAGACAAGGCTATAAAAGCAAACCCCAACCCAACCTCGGTGCCCTGGAGTTGGAGAACTCCCCAGGGCCCATGCATGTAAATAAATCATGCTCCAATATCTCTTGGTGTCTGGTCGCTTCTTTTTCTGTAACACTCACACCTATCAGAATGGCTATCATCAGAAAATCAATAAACAACAAGTGTCGGCCATGATGTGGAGAAAAGGGAACCCTAGTATACTACTGATGGGAATGAAGACTGGTGAAGCTACTGTGGAAAACAAGTATGGAATTTCTTCAAAACATTAGAAACGGAACTGCCTTTTGACTCAGCAATCTCACTTCTGGGAATATATCCTAAGAATCCTTAAACACCAATTTGAAAGTACTTATTCAGCCCTATGTTGACAGCAGTGCTATTTACAATAGCCAAGATCTGGAAACAGCCCAATTGCCTGGCAGCAGATGAGTGGATAAAAATGCTGTGAGATTTTTACCCAATGGAATACTACACGGCCATAACAAGAAGGACCTCTTATCTTTTGCAACAGCATGGATGGACCTGGAGATTATTATACATTTGTAATAATAAGTCAGGTGATGAAAGGCAAATACTAAATGATCTCACTTATATGTGGAATCTAATGAACAAAATAAATGGACAAAAAAAACAGAAACAGAGACAAGGATATATGGAACAGACAGACAGCTCTCAGAAGGGAGGGAGAAAGGGGGTACTAGATGAAAGAAGGTGAAGGGATTAGCCAAGAAACATACATATATGACCCATAGACACAGACAACAGTGTGGTGATGGCCAGAGGGAAGGGTGGGGCAAGGGTGGTGGAAAGGTAGGCAAAGGGGGTAAAGAGAAACATTTGTAATAGTGTAAACAAAAATAAAGTAAAAAAATAAAAATAAAAAATAAAATAAAAATATAATTGAACTCAGAAAAATGCTGGATTTTTAAATTTTTTCAAAATATATCTAAACTGGGGACTTCCAGCCAAGATGGAGGCATAGGGAGACACACTGTGCCTCCTCTCACAACCAAAAGAAGAAAAACAACAATTTGAAAAACAAAAACAGCCAGATGTGACAGAAAATCGAACTGAGTGGCAGTCCAACAACCAAGGAGTTAAAGACATGTTCATCCAGACCAGGAAGCGGGGCGGAGCCGGGCGGAGAGCGAGAGGTGAGTTGGCAGTTTGTGGAGCGGTACCAGCAATGCTCCAGCTGCCCCAAGAGACCCTCGGCAGTTGCACTTGGCCAAAGCGTGGCTGGCAAACTTGGCAAAACCTGCGACTGGCCCACCCAGACCCAGCGGGCCCGAGACTGGTGGGCTGGGTGGTCCCTCATTTGCATGCAGATAAACTGGGAGAAAAAGCTGGAGAGCAGAGCAGACCATGCAACCCACCATCACGCAGAAATAAAGCCTCAAACCACTGATTAAAAACACCTGTGGCAGTGGAGGTGCCAGCGGGAGGAACCCCCAGCCTCACAGGAGAGTTCATTGGAGAGACCCACAGGGACTTGGAGCTATGCAGGCCTGTCCACCCACCTAGGAGCCAGTGCAGAAGGACCCAACTTGCTTGTGGGTAGCAGAGGAAGTGCGGAGAGCAGAGCAAGCGCCATTGTTCGCTCAGGCCCTGCCCCCACAGGCAGCTCACAACACAGAGACATGGGTTACCCCACCCTGGTGAACACCTAAGGCTCCACCCCTTAAAGTAACAGGCGCGCAGAGGAAAAAAAATGGCCCAAATGAAAGAACAAATCAAAGCTGCAGAAAAAATACAGCTGCTTATACCCTTTGCAACAGCATGGATGGAACTGGAGAGCATTATGCTAAGTGAAGTAAGCCAGGCAGTGAGGGACAAATACCATATGATCTCACCTTTAACTGGATCATAAACAACAAAAACAGAAAGCAAGCAAAACATAAACAGAGACATTGAAATTAAGAACAGTCTATCAATGGCCGGGGGGGAGTGGGGAGGGG